>VXBW01003042.1:749987-778374 GCA_013400375.1 Thinocorus orbignyianus
AAAGAAAGAGCGAAAGAGCAAAAGAAAGAGCGAAAGAAGGAGCGAAAGAAAGAGCGAAAGAAAGAGCGAAAGAAAGAGCGAAAGAAAGAGCGAAAGAAAGAGCGAAAGAAAGAGTGAAAGAAAGAGCGAAAGAAAGAAAACCTATGTGGAGTTTTTTTTTTTTGTTTTTTTTTTAAACTTTGTCTGGAGTCAGGAAAAACTTTTCAAACAAGTTATAAAGTTTCCTTAGGAAGTCCATAAACCTTACCAGGTACTTCAAATTTACCTCCACTACAAGCAATTAAGTTCAGTGAGCATTGTAACAAGTTCATTTTCCATTACAGTTAGCCAAGAAATGGTTTAGAGCTAGTGTTGCCTTACACAAGCTGACTTTGGTTTTCACCAAGCTTGAAAAATAATGAAGGTTACCAAAACCCTGAAGAATTTAGTAAGAATTCTTTTGCTACAGTCATAAGGATTTCCTAGTCAGGATTTAAAAATAATGTTAAAGAAGCCAATATTTAAAGTATTTGATTTTTCAAGGGCCTGAATAGAATTATTAAAGAAAAGCCAGTGCAGTAAAAGGAAGATCAAATGGAAAAATGTTTATTTCCACAGACATTAATATTCAGAGTGTATTTATAGAAAAGAAGATAAACAACCCCAAAAGCAGCTTTATAAGGGATGGTATCTTAGACTGGCTGCACTCAACACAGGGAGAACAGGCAACAAAAGGGGCCAGAAAAAAAGGGATCCTGCAGTTTGACACATCTTAAAGGCTTTAAAGGTCTGAACTGTAGCTGTGCTTTCAGATTCAAGGCAAGGCACCTACACTTAAGTCTCCTGTGTCAGCTGCCCAGTACCCTGTAAAATCTAAATATAGATTCCGTGTGATAAATTTGACTCTAAAGAGAGTAAGGAGAAAATAGGTACTAATCATTAAGTTTTAAATGTGGTGCTTTTACAGGTCCAAAAGCAATACACAGATGCAGGACAGCGAGCCAGTCCTGAAACAATCTGTATGTTCTTTGGCAGAAAAAAGCCTTGCATAAATTTTCCTCTGATATTTCATGTCATTCTACTTATTGATCGCACACCAGTCTCATGAGCAAGCACAAAATTTTAATCAACGTACTGGACTCAATCTTGCCACCACAGACTTCAGTGGAAATTGGATCAATCCCATTATCTACCATATGACTCCACAGGGCTTCCATAGGGAGAACCTCATTTCTAGCTCCAGCCCGCAGGGCCCCTGAGGCTACATTTAAAGCAGTAAGCAACGTGAATACCAACAAGCCTAAAATAGCATTAAATGTGTTTAAATAGGCCAAGATAATTTGGACAACTACAAAAGCATAATCTGCACTGAAAGCCCACCAATATTTCCCACACGTTTGTTGCAGGAAACAAGCTATAAAGCCCAGATGTGTTAAAAATATATTACATATTCTGAAAGTGAAATGCTGGCCAGGAGGACGTCAATGGCAGAAAAAAAAAAGTAATCCTACTGACTTGCTCAGGATGAAATTCAGACCCTAGTCATCCTTCTGGTATAGACAGCATGAGCTAAAGAACATCCTGCTCACCAAGAAGAGATTCTACCCGGGGTTGGTTTTTTTTCATTGTGTTGTGATGACTGGCATCACTAATCAGAGCAACAAACATGCGGCTGTACATACGGAGTTAGGTTAGACCCTTAGCTGGTGTAAACTAGCAGCATGTTCCTTCCGGCTCAACTTCCCAGTGGATTTTGGAATACTGTAAGCCATGGTGTTGCGAGAGGCTCAACGTAGCAAAAATGTGGTTGGTTTCCATCCAAAAAATACCACTCCTGACATCAGCCAAGTGAAATCTTCCTGAGCCCGGTGGTCCGGTAACAGCCCTCTGTTCTAGATGAGGGAGTCAGTCAAGCTCTGCTTTGCAGTGAGATAATGCAAACAACGTGATTTATACCTAAACCCAGGAACTGCCTGTGGGCAGCTGGACTGGTGTGGAGGGAGCAGTTTCTGTAGAGCAAGGCTGGGTGCCCTCCCGCAGCCCTCTGGGCTTCTAGAAGCAAACCCATCTGCTGGCGGCAGACAGGAGGGGAAGCCCCAGGAGCATGGTCTGCCCAAACCCCAAATGTTTGGGGAGCAATGCAGCGCTTGGAAAAGGGCGTGGTGCTGGAAGCATGGGAAATGTGGTGTTTAATTCCCAGTCTGTTCAGTAACTACAGGAACATACAAAAGAAACACTTTTCCCTTAATAAATCCAGAAAGAAACTGTCATCTGACCAGTAAGCATCAGGCCAAGAAAGTATCTTGATGGATCATTAAATGAAAATGGAAAAAATGTTATTAACAAAACCAAAACGTAGTGCTCCCAGTGGCTTTCTGAGCAGTGCCACAAGAATGATTTAAAAGCCTAAGATTCACTGCCACGTTCTGACCCTTTTGAAAATTAAGTGCTTTAAATAATTGCATTTCTTGTTCCTGTTGTCTGTAAGGCAAAGTAGGGAAAAGAACTCAAAGTTTCAAGTTCTGGGATTAATGTGAAACACACCTAGATGTAAAACGTGATCCATAGGATCTGGACCAGTTTGTCTCCAATCTTCTTGGGAGAAAAAGGGACCTGCTGCTGTTTTGGCAGCTCGCAGCTCCCCAGCAGCCAGACACTCCCTGCAGAGCCACTGCTTGACACCTGGGACATCTGCCACTGCCACCAGCTCCATACAGAGAAAACAGATGGCGTGGCAAGGTACCCGGCACACTCATCCCCGTGACGCCTGACAGGTCTTAGAAGATGTTGTGGTGCTGCACTGGACATAGGAAGCCTCCCAAGTCTCAGGCACAGCATCCCAAAACCTGCATGATGGGAAGGAGGCCACGCACAGCAGCTACTGCTCATTACTCCACATAATGGTTAGAATTAACTGAAACATTTTTGTAATACTCTTCAGGAACCTCATTCAGTCTACCAATCCCTAGAAATTAATGGTATGAACTTGCATTAAATCAGTTTGTCATTAGCTTGGCTTTCTTTATGGCAACTCATTAGGAGGTATTTCCTGCAAGCTAAAAGCCAAAAGAACAGCTACAGACACAAAGTTAAAATGCATTACGGAACGCTAGCTCCCTGCAGAGCTTCCCAGTATCTCACAGCACGGGAGAAGGTACAAACGAAGGGTGGACAGAATGGGACCTACCACGGCTACGGAGGCAGTCACAACCAGGATTTTCTTTCCATTTCCATGAATCCACTCGGTACTTTTCAATGGGATAACGTGGCCTTCTGTTTGCTGCTCTTGCTGACCTGTGCCTCAGTTACCACAGAGACAAGGAAACCATCTGAAACAGGAGTCACCCAAGAAGGATGGCATCCCTCAAAATGCAGGTCAGTGGGCTGTGAGTCCAAATATTTCTCAGTCCTGTACAGAGGGACACATACCCAAGCAAACCCCTGCGTCTGCTGGAAGTCCCTTTGACTTCAAGAGAGCTCTGGCCTGCGCTGGTAACTAAGCCACCCTGAGCACTCGGCTACTAAAGATCAGAGTCCTTGTTATTTGTAAGGAAAACTGTTCTAGAGAAACAGTCCCATTCCTGGGGAGAGCTCTGCAGTGTCTTGCAAACATCAGACCAGACAATAATACAGAAAACGATTGAGTTTGATCAAGCTTATGTCCTATACATAAATGTGTGTGTGTGCACGTGTACATAAAGAATTTTTTTTCCAAGCATGTATTTGTACAACATTGTACTAAAATGAAGAGGGACTAAAAAAAAAAAAAAAATTAAAGAGGAAACTAATTTGTAACATCCATATAGTTGGAATTTCATTATTTCCCTCCGCCCTCTATGAGGATCACACAAAAGAAGTTAAACAGCTCCACCAGCTCTTAGTAACCAGCCTACAACAGAACTAAATTTGTTAGGATTTCCTTTTCAAGCTCATATTTTTAGTATTTATTTATGCACAGTGAGACTTCACTTACCCTAATGTCTTATCTGAAAAAACCACACTTGCTTGAAATGAGGTCGTGTCCCTTGACATACATTAAGTGATGTGAAAAGCCCCCGTTTATTCTGACGCCCATTTATCCATGTTAATACCACGTGAATAAAGGAGTTTTCACAATACATCAGACTTCTCTTTTTTTTGAACAAAACTCAAAGTTAATTAAACCAAACATTACAATATTTATGACTTTTTTTTTTTTGTAGCTCAATGTGGTTTAGAAAAGGTGATGTTAATATTGACATTAATTAACGTCAATCTTAATGTACTATTACATTAATAGGCTGGCGTATCATTCAGCCTAAGGCAATGTACTGTGCTGCTCAAGCTATTTATAACAAAAAGTATTTTAAACAGCTTTGCCCCCCACCAAAGAAAAAAAATAAATCAATTTATACTAAATGTTGTTGCAGAATCAGATTCATCACCCTAGGGATTAAGAAAAAACGAAAGGACCAGTTTAATGACAGGATTTAGTTCATTATTTATATTCTAGCATGTAAATTATAGATTGCCATGAATTTTTCATCCTTTTGGTGCCCACTACCTAATTCATGTGAAAAACATAAGTCTGTGTTACAAAGAGCGAGCTCCCTGGCTCTGTGTACGAGAAACATCTCCTCTGCCTTTTGACAGACGATAATCTGTCAAAATGAAAAATTAATGGAGGCTCCCTTAATTCATCATTTTCTGCCTCTCTTCTATTAATGGCTTTTTTTTTTAAAAAAAAAAAAAAAAAAACAACTTCTATAACTCTGCTCACATTGAATAGAGCTGGTGGGTGGGGGGGTGAAGATAAACAGGTCAGCTGACTGCTTCAGCTTATGCACTGCACTATAATTCAGCCGATAGATGGATGACATGTGTTATTTATTAAATGCATTGAGGAATCCTGCGGTTTCCAACATAGTCTGTAAGCACGCTGAGACAAAGCTCATACCACATGTCTCACCGCTCTCAGCGTGGCCATAAAGAAAATTACTTTGTGCAAATGATCACAAAGAAGTTGCAAGAACTAAGCGTGTTGTACTACATACGACTCGAGCCGTCCGTGCAGCAAGCAACAGAAAGAATCATTAGCTGGATTATAAAATGCATGTAAAAAAAATCAGTCCCTCCCTCAAATTTACCTTTGCTGAAATACGTTAGGATGCTGAAATACGTTAGGATGCTGAAACCTTCCCCACAGGTCCTGCAGCACTACCTCCCCCATTTAACCAGGGCAGAAGTATGCCATTTTAAGAACACTTCACAATTTCCCGAATCACTAACATCCGCAAACGGAAACCTGCACCACAGGTTTTCTTCTTTTCACAACTCATCTACTTTTGCATGTCTGATGCTTTACTACGGTTGTGACAAGATAGAGCCCAGGAAAACCATGCCTCATCGCAAACAGGGGATTCTGACAGTCGCATGACATGATTGTTAAGGACAGAGGAGCTTTATGGAAATGGATCAGCCTACAAGTCAAATGAATATTTGCTAGAAAGAGCAGAGGGGATTATAACAACAGAAAAGCAGTTCCTTTTGTAAAGCGCATGCAGTGCACATCTATACATGCTTTGAAAGAATCATTTTCTGCTGTGGAAATCCCTACTCAAACATGCATTTTTAACACTGAAGTAATACTGTGGGCTAACTCCATAGCTATTTCACAGAAAAATAATGCAGCCTGACTCTGTGTCAAGCTGAGTAGTACTTAGAATTAACTTCTGAACTAGTAAACTACAAATTCCAGGAGCAATTAACAGCCTATTACATATTCATTTTAACCTGGAGTCAAACAGAACAATTTTCATCGAGAACTTGCTGTCTCTCACAGAGCAGTACATACACTGCAAACAAATTCATTTATCACAAAGCCTAGAGTTTGATTCTGACACCAAAGTCAGGCCAATGTCTCACTGATGTTGCTTCACAAGGAAGCCTCGCCCCACCTTTTGCAATTTGCTCGAACAGCAGAGACTGTTTTGTTCAGGTAGAGCCAGCTTAATGCTAGAGCCTTGGCCGGGAATGACAGAGGCCAAACTGGCAGCCCCTGTCACTGAACCATCTTCACTTTAGCCACAGCCCACATGTCTTGGGCACTAAATATGAGCAATCTCAGTATTTCCTTCCCCAGTGATGGAGGGAGTAAAAACGATACTATACCAGCTTTTCTAAAATTATTCTTTTCTTTTGAAAATGTTCTGGTTAAATATATTGACTTTTTGAGACATTCCCCAACCTCAAAATAAAATCATAAAGATAATAATAATACAAATATGTTGTTTATCCCTAATGGAAACAGGAGTAACTTCCCATTATCAAACAGCTTTGCAAGTGAATTGATTGACTCTGCACATTCACAAATGGCTGCAAAGTGAGACATCTTCACAGGAGTGGTTGGTCAATGGATCTCAGAGAAGAAACCTCTAGGACCAGAACTCGTTAAGATCTGAAAGATGTCTGTAGCCTTCATGCAATGAGCTGGTCACCATTTACTTAAGGTATTCACATCATAGAAACCACCAGTTTAAAAAAAATAAATACAAAATCACCGTTCCACTTTTCTTTCTTAGTCTCAAAAAACATTCAGCAGCTCTGAAGCCTGGAACACTATAACATGCCACAGAGAGCTCTCTCCCACCATGGGGCAAGGAGATGAAATTGCTGTTCTCCATGCTGTACTTGGCCTGGAAACTAAACACCTTCCTCTGAAACAGCTTACCTGCTAGTCATCTAAACTGGTTACTATTTCTTAATAAAGCATTACCATACAGATAAGATTGCACCCATGCTGCACAGTTATTTGGCTCTAAAAGCTTGATGATGGAGAATAATACAAGGGGGAGCAACAGAATCATATTGCTACCTGCCATGGGTCATAAAAGGAGCCCCCAACACCTTCTGTCTTGATCAAGTATTAAATCCTTCAGATACCTAAAAATTATTATGCTGATATGGCTGTTAAGGTCAAGGTTTAAAGTATAATGTGGATCTTAGAAGAAATTCTAGTGATTGATGTAACACATCAGACGCTTACCTTGAAGAAGGTATTATTCCGCTGCCTCTACTAGAAGATTAAAAGTGGGGGAAAAAGAAGTTGCAGAACTGGTTAAATGACAGGTGGTTGTTCTCAGTGGTCAATGTTGCAATGAAATTACTGTAAAAAATAGCTACTGATATTGAAACTTGCCTGCAACATCTTCTGATCTCTCTAATACATGTCCTCCAGGCAGCAGTTCTCTCTCCTCACCTCAGTAACCTTGTTACACCAGCTGGTTTCAAATATTAGCAATTTTCAAAATCGTGTCTGAAAGATGCTTTCTGTACACTCTGCATGTGAAGATTCTGAAACTTTTCTGACAACAAAAAGGGGTCTCTCTGCATTTGCTTAGAGCCCAAGCCACCTACACACAAATTGCTCCTTTTCCCCCCTGAAATTATACCTCATTATTTTTAATGGTTGCACTGTGTTTGTGACCACCAAGCTTTTAAACAGCATTACCAGACTGACAACGTTGCAAAGTGGGCAAAATTTTGAAGAAGACACGTAAGTTCCAGAAATAGGGGATGAACTACACTTCATCAAAATCTTAGTTCACTGCCAGCAACCGCCTGGGATTTTTCCACAGCCAGTGCTTAGTAATTGACACCAATTTATATCAAAGCTCCAATGCGAATAGCCCAGCTTCTCCTTACGACAACAATATTATATATAAGCACCTTCATCATCGAGTCCGTTACAGAACACTGCTGTTAAAAAGATGATTAGCCTAAATTCTAGCGAGTTACAGTTCAGAACGTGATCGCTTCCACTGCAGGGCAGAAAAGAATAGACAAGGAGAGGCTGCAGCATCTCCGCACCGGAGGCAGCTCTGGGGTAACCATGGTCTCAGGACGACAAGAGGAGAACCCTGTCACCCCCTTCAGCAGCCTTCTCTGTCAAGTCTTCACCCACAGAAGCTGCCAGAGGAACAGAAACCTCTGCTCTTTGTTGCTATGTTTATGCCAAGATATTGCCAACCAAACCACAAAAGCACAACAAAAAGAAAGTAAATAGGAAAAAAAAAAATTCTTCTGTTCATACAACGGGAAGAATTCCGATTCAGTTGCACAAACATAAGTGACCGAGGCACAAAGGACCCGAAAATCAGGCCCTAGATGATAAAATTCACCTTTTTCATATACTGGCTGAACTTTTAAAGAATTAACTGCAAATGAAAAGGGAAGCAAGAACTTTGGTATCCACAGGAGACTTGACTCAAGATTGCGTTGCTTCAGGATTTTGCTGCTCTGAGACCATAACGTTGCCAGACAAGTTGTTGCACCTTCATCATTAGGGTCCTTTACGCCACTTGTGCCACAATGTGACATAAGTAAAGCTCTTCTAGCCCCTTGAGGTTTATTTCATCCAGGTTACATTTGCTCATACCCTCCTGTGTCCTCATCAGAGTTATTCCTGATTTACAGTCCCATGAGCGAGAGCAGGATCAGGCCTTCTCCAGAATCAGTATATAACCATGTTGTGTCCACAAGGATGTGTTTATGGCTGAGATTAGCTTCATTAAAACACAAACTCATGGAACTAAAAATATGAGGCACCTGACTTTAGAATAAATTACCTTCATGAAATTATGGTCTTTTCTTCGCACCGCAATATTCACAGGAAATTAATGAGGTTGTCAGATGAATTCTATGAAGATTTATGTGCTGATTAGGTGACATGTCTTAAAACAAAATAAAATAATAAAGAACCTCTTCCATTAAAAAAAGCAGCATACTTAATTTGAATTCAATCTTTTATCAGATTACTTCTGTTTAGTGGCAAATAGTTCCTTTGTTTAAAAACCCTTCACAAAGGCAAAGCCTCAGGAAAACATTTTGTAAAAGTATTCTGAAAGTCAAAGTCATTTTGACAGAAATCAAACCAGAAATAATTTCTCCCTAAAGGAATCCTGCTTTATTTTAATGATGTCTGGATTGTTTCCATTTAAATAGCGTAATGGGAATTTTAAAAAAAGATTCGATTCAAACTGTCCGTTTTAACGATGATCTTTCTTGTAAGCTTAGTCAGTCATTTGTCATATGCATTTTGTTCAAGTGGAGAAAACAAATATTAAAGGAAAACAATTTGACTAAAAACATCTTCCTTTCATTAAGGAGCTTTATGTTCTAATGTCTGAAAGTGAAAGTCTGCTTTAATGGCTGCTGGGAGCTGGGGATCTCTCTGTCAGACACTTACTGAGGCATTCTTTCTGGGTAATAGAGGCTATTTATGGGGCTTTTCACGACCTTTCTTCTTAGTACTACCAACAGAGGAATACTGTAGGCATCTCTTTTGCATCCACATATCTGCTTGCTCACGGATTATTGTCTCTACTGTTTTCTTCATTTTGAAGAAAAATGTTGCATGTAATTAAAACAAGATAACAGCACAGTCCTGTGTGTTCTATCACACACCTAACCAGTCCCTGCAGTCATTACATATACTAACGTACATTACACTGTAGAGACAGATATATTGAAATACAAGTCTTTGTTTTATCATCTAGTGCATCACAAAGCCTGTCCCACATTCTGGAAGATACATCTTCGGTACGAAAAGTACTTTTTTTTTTTTAACAGTACAAGATAGACCCACTTTTAAAAGGAAGAAAAAAAAAAAAAGGCCTGTTATTGTTTACTCAAATCCCACAGTCTTTCCAAGTTAAATTGAAAGCCTATTTACTTAAACTAATCCATTTAATTTTGCATTGTGAAAACCAGACATACTCAGATCCAGAAAACCCCTTCACATCAAGTTCCTGGTTCTGAGAATGCCTCCCCCATCTAACTTTAACCAGCACCACTTTGGGTGCAATGGAAGAACAGCAAAAATACTGCTCATTTCAGGAATTTCTATCTACCAACGGCAGTAAACTTTTAAAGAGCCACATCCTTTACCTGTAGAGACGTCTGCTCTAGCACTAGCTGGCATAGTCCCACGCAGTCCTGCATGTAAAACCACCACCAGCCAGCTTACCTTTTTAACAGCATTCTCACCATGATTTCCATTTAAAAAACGTATTTGTACAGTGCTGTACAGTGATTTACAAAGTAACCACTTTTGGTTTTCAAGTTTAAGAAAAAAACAGACATAGTGTGTTCCACTCCAAACAAAATGGTACCACACTTTAAGCAGAAAAACTTACACATCGCTATTCTGTCAGAATTACTGGTAATTACTAGCCCTTTGTCTAATGACAATAAATTTGGACTCTAGTAATGAATGTCTCAACTGGACCCAGATGCCCAAGGCCATGCAATTCCAAGCTACAGAACTACAAATGAGACAGGAGTTCACTACGTGTCAGCAACAAGCAGTCTGGCGGTGGCATTTTTGCATAATAGCGCAACCCAAGGTTGAAAAAACAAGTTTCTGAAGCAACGAGAGTCAATACAATCTCCATTAAAGCAAAAACCAGTTAGCTAAGGCATTGTATTGTTGAGCAGCACTGGGGATAATTGCTACTATGTCCTATTGCCCAAGTTTCCCCTATGGTTCCAATTTGATGCAAATTGGTGAGCGCTACGTTAAGATTCTGTAAAATAAATAATTCAGAAGGCTATTAAGGTTGTGTAGGCCAGTACGCAAAAGTTTGGAGATACAAGGTAGATGGTTCCCTTTCAAACCTGAGTGAGGCTGTTTGTGTATATATCCATAACAAGAAAATAGTCTTAAATTTCATGAAACAACTCATCATGAAATTCTATCAAGCGAGAAAGACTCCTCAAGCTGGAGTCTCAGAGACCTGGGTACACAGCACAGACTTCTACTGGCTGCAATGAGGCGTCTGGCAGCAATAAGCAGACTGTTATCATCACAAGGGATCAAGTGCTTAAAGCAGGGAGGGTTTCACTGTCTCCCCGTTCTCTGGTTCAGTGCTTAACACCATAATTGTCTCTGCATTTGCTTCTTCCAGCTGCCAGGGTAAGTCCCGTGTAGTCCCTGCAGTCTGGTGATGCAGCATGCTCAACACAGATAATTTCTGGACTGAATCCAGAGAGCTTTTATTTTATTTTCAAGAGAGCATTAGAATAACCAGATGAGCAGGGTTAGGCTTAACGCCACTGCAAGCACTTGTCCATGTCCTGCCCTGTCCTCACCAGACCCCTCCGCAAGTTACTGCCAACAGACTTGGTCCTACCTAAAGCTGCCACTGCCCCTTGCTTACAGTGCTGGTCAGACAGGTCAAAGGTCTAACAGCCAAATATCAACCAGTTGGAATCCCCTGAAGCAACTGTATGGGGTTTTAAAAATATATTTATACATGAAATATCAGCTGCTGATTTATAAGGTATGACTCGCGTCCCTCAGTTTAAGACAGAACAAACCTTAGCAATCCCACGGAGCTGGATGTCTGGCAACAGCATCCCACCCCTGCGGGAATACTGACTGAACCCTGGTGCCCATTCCCACCAGGTTCTCCGTAGACTGCAATAAAGAGAAAACCATTCTGGCCCTATAGACATCTACTAGGCAGAGAGAAAGCACACGTGAATTACTATGATTTCCTTTGGCTGTTCTGGCAAATTAAACAGGTTCGTTATATGGCCATGACCTTGCACAGTGCCCTAAAGGCTATAGCAGAAGCTGCCTGGAGAACTGCTCTAGCACCCAGCCACCAAACATGGTCAGCACAAGGCTTTTCAGAAACTTATGGCTTTTCAAGGAGCTGGAGAAGACTGATCTCTGATGTCAGAGCAAATCTCTCTGCCAATTTTTAAACAAAGAGCAAACAAACCTTTCTAATTAAATCATTTAAACATTTTGTTTGTCATGAGGAAAAGCTAATCTCCTCTTTTCCTCAGATTTCGATGCTCTTGGATGCAACTGAACTGTTTTTCATGAAAGTGCTCTGAAAGATTTAGCCTGAAGCAAATATTTGCATAAAAAGTTTTAGCTGGAATAATTAAAAACTGGCAAGTTAAAGTGCCAAATACCGGACTACCTTAAGAGTAAGCAGTGCTACCAACTCCATCGGTAACACACACCTGGGTAACATTTTATGAAACCCTTTAGGACAAAGCTCCCACATTCCCTGCTGACATACTAATAATTTTGTATATGAGAGGGCTACAAATCTTCTAAGTCAGAGGCGTCACTGATAAAAAGCAAACAAGGACCAGAAAAGATCATAGCTCTACTTCCCGAACATCATAATGTAGTTGCTGCACAAAATCAGTGTAATATGCCTCGCAGAAAAGTGGAAGCAAAGTCTGTTTTTCAGACAGCAGTCTACAAAACAGAGGCACTTTTTTCTTGCTTTTGTCGAAAATGTCATGAAAAACAAGTCTGAATCGATATTTTAATTTAAGCACTTACACTATTAAATACAGATGTGACTTAATTTCTATGTGAACAATCATGTCTAAGATGCATCAGAACGGCACGTACACAGATAGCTTGATACATTAGTAGAAGTTACTACAGATTGCCTCAGATTATTAATTAATGGACTATAAGCCACTGACTAATCTTTTATTAAGACATATAGGAATAATTTATTTATAGGCAATGTATAAATGTATTCTGTCTACTATCTGTAACCAAACATTCAGCGGATGAAATAAGTCAAAAAAAAAACAACCCAAAAAAAGAAGTTGTAGAGAAAGAATTAGGGACAGGGTTTCTAACCCAGCCCTCTCACAGAATTAAAGGTTCTCTTTAAAGATGGGTTAGATAAATATCTTTCATGAAAAAACTTAAATGTCTTGCTGATCTTGCCTTAGGATAAGGGGAGGATTAGTCAACCCCCTTGAGGTTGCCTTTCATCAGAACTGTCTATAATGCTATGTTTGTAAAATGTTAGGGATTATCTTAGTAATAAGACTGTCTCCTGTTAGAACAAGACCTTAAAGAGACGAATTAATGACTCTGACTAATTGGATAATACAGCAAAGAAAGGGTCATGTTCTGTATTGAGGTCAAGCTCCGGTCCTGTCTGGACTAAGGAGGTTGGCGTAACGCTGCGTTCCAGCCAGCTCCTGGCCATACATATTGAGGAGTTGCGGCCAGGGCGGTGTTTGGTACCATGATCCTTCAAAGGTCATCTCCTAACATGATAAATGCCAGCAGCGAGGACAGGCCCTAACTGCTGTCTGGTGTGCAGAACACTGTTCTGAGATAAGCACAATGAATTCCTGCGCTTGTGGGTTAGAAATATCAGCTAGCTTTGTGATGTGCTGTGACAGTATGGGAGGTGACCTTTCCCCTCGCTCGCTCCTCTCATCATCTGCTCATTGATACAGCAGCATCCGACTGCAGACTGGAAAGGAAACAGCATTTCTACCACGGAGCAGCAGCTGCTACAGCCTGCGCTTAGAGGAAGCCACGCAAGAAGCACCCACTCCGGATGCCTTGCTGCTCAGTCACTAACACACCAGACGTCCTTGATTAGCCACAGCAAGAGCTCATTTTTCCTGTCATGCCCAAGAACAGGCTGTTGTTTTTAGAAAGGGTCTTTCAGGCCTGACCTAGCCACAGCGAGAGCAGAAGCCTGGCTCCACACCTGGCTGGACCCCCAGCTGCCGCAGAGGGGTAGAGGGGGACAAGGCCCTCTGAGGCTGCACCTCACCGAGGCTGCACCTCACCATGGCTGCAATCAACACCCAGATAACTTCAGGAGAACCTCTCTCATGCTATACTCATCCTTTCAAAGTTTTAGTTTTAGTTCCTCTCCCTTCCAGTCCCAACCCATCCAGCCTAAGCAGAGCTTGGCCTTGAGCACCATTAAACGGTTTGGCTCTGACTCTGCTGTCAATATATGTTCCAGACAGCCAGACTTAACTCGGCACCTGGAGGTCCTTTTCCAGAGTGAGGTAGTCTTTTTGCAAAGATACTCATTAACAGATTCAATCTTATAGCAAATGTTCTGGACGGACCACAGGAGGCGATCGAAGTGTTCCTCTCCCCCAGTGCAGACTCTGTTGGCCTTATAAACACTTTAGGTAAGGACCCCAAATAATCTTTCCTGCTGTGCCATTGCCTCGGAGGGGCTTTTTATTTCTTACAGTCACCTGATTGCATTTAGCTTTTTAATGCTTTAGTGAACTAATTTTCAATCAACTTAAAAATGAATTCCAAATGCAGCATTCATAATTAAAAAGAAACAGAGTTAATCCTTTGTGACAATCTGAGTCCAAAATTATGCTTCTAAATTATTCGGACAATCATTTAGGAAAAAAAATAAAAATCTCTCCCAAGCCTGATTACATCAATGCTCTAAAGAAACATTTCTTCCTCAGGCCTCTGATTTCCCTTGTGGCTGTGATATAAACCCTGAACTTCTTAAATGTCACTTAATTTATATGATTTTTCTGTTTACCCTTTTAAAATGACAAGTTGTTCTGTAGTATTTATATCTGTTTGAAAATTAGATATCATGGGCACTCCAGTGCTGCACTTGCATTTCTGTTAGCTTAAGCTTAGTAAGCACTTACTATAAAGAGAGAAAATAAAAACATGCCTACTCTTACTTTTTCAGTCTTCCCTTTTTGTTGCAATGTACACCAAAAAAACCTACGCATGTAACTTTTTACATGTTGACTCTTAACAGCATACGAAATTTAAACTGATTATTACTTTGCCTTTGGTGAGTAATTGAAGAAGCTGTGGGCCTGCTTTTGAGTCTCCATTGCTGACATGGGTTAATTAATTTCACTCCAGCATGTGGTCCCCAGTGAACTTTCCTCATGTGGCATCACCTTGCGGCGGGCAGTAGCTTGCAAACTTTATAATATTTTCCAAAGACCTTCTGACAGTAATGAAATTAAATTGACCTGTGTTGCATCTGGTCTCTAAATTAAGATGGCAAGATTTGCAGGCATCCGTTTTGGCTGGAGAAGCACAGCCCAACTCCCCAGATCATGTTGAATTTTAAACAATCTCTTTTTCACATAATAATTTTACACTCTTTCCAAAAGGCCATCCCCATTAACACAGGAAAGGCAAAACCAGTTTATCATACTGAACAGGTGCATGTGAGTTACCTCTGTGCTTATAACCTGTGTTTATGGTGAAGAAACCTACTCAATCTTGAAATTAGCCTATTCGGCAAAATATTTTTAAAGAGCTGTAGAGAATGTGTACATTCTAGTTGAGTCTGGGAAAATTCATACCTCCGTCAGGAAGAGAATTTATTGTAATAAAATGCGAAAAGATCTTGTTATTTTTGCCTACTGAGACAAGCCTTGTGTGACTGCCCTGTTCTAAGCCTCTAAGAACTTCTGAGACTAACCACATATTTGAACTCAATTTATAGGATGGTGGCGATCTCAGAGATGGGCACTCCCAAAGATTTGGAAAAGGGACTGCACTGGCTCAAAGGAAAGCTTTCTTTGCAAGGAAAGGTTGCCTCTGAGCTCCAGCCCAGTATTAGATGCTGAAGGAGCCATGTAGAAGAACCCAACAGAAACCGTACAGTTCAGAAGTGAGGCTCTTCATTAAGCATTGTTCCCATTTTCTTAACTGGATGACCAAGGTCAGTCCTCGTGCTACAGACTCCAAGTATCTCCTATTGGCGCCCGAAGCCAGTGTATGCTCTTGATTTAGACTTCTGGATGAATTTTCACATTTAGGTTATGCGTGATTGCTACCGATTCTTTCTGAAAACAAAACTGGAGGCTGTCTGATCTGACAACCCAAATCACACTATAATTTTGAGCACCTTCCATCTATTCACACACCCAAGCTTTATGCTCCCTAAGATTTCCCAATCACTTTTTGTTATGTTATATTTTAGTCGTAAGACCTTGCAAAAGGGACTGCCTCTTCTTTTCTTGTTAAGAAAGTTCTGGTTCAGAACTGGACTTCAAGGAACATTAGCAATAGAAGTTAAGAGCAGACAGTCCAAATACTGCCATTGTACCTAATTTAAACAGAGTTGATGGTTAAAGCCACAAGTGGATTCTGTAGTGTTCTAGGGATCAATAACCTGTAAGAACAAGTAATCTGTAAAACTGTGAGCTGGAAGAAAACCGTTTGGGTAAGATGCACCTTCCAAAAACAAACCAAAATCAAACTGTCACAAATACTGGACGACAACAAGGTATAAAGTTTATACAAGGTATAAACTTAGGATAAGAAAGACCGTGAATGTGCTTCTTTCTCAGGTCAGTGAATGCTGCTATCAAATCTCAGGCTAAAAGAAAACAGGTTCTTCCCTGTCTCTCCCTGCAATTTAAGGCTCAAACTAGCAGAAATTCCCTCCAGTGCCAACCTCTTAATTCTACTTGATTACCTGCTATATTAATAGGATGATTTGCTCATTTGAACCCATTGATCTGTTGATTCAGTTTTAATTGCAACCTTGATTTGATCACTGTGTTGCTCCATTCTTAATTACCTCGGAGATGCTACCTAAGATTGGCTCAGTTATATGCTGGTTTAATTTCATAGCTCCTTGCTTATCCAAAGTTTTTAATCCTTAAGTAGGACACCAGACTGCAACACAGCTCATGAATGCAAAGAAAAAGCATTTGCAAGGCACTGGTGATACTTGCAAATGAGCGCCCTAGTCATTCCCATTTGAATCCTGGAAACCATCAGAAGCCCCTTTTCTTNTTTTTTTTTTTTTTTTAAATATAGGACCTAAAAGATCTGCCTAACCTCAGCATCTTTGGTAATGCATTTGCAAATTAGACTTCTACTTTGAGATTAAGAGGCAATCCCAAATTTCAGGCAAAGATTTCTGAATTCCTTGAGCAGCAATCCCAAGATTATTATTCCCTAAAAACCAATAAATAAATAGAATTTGATTTGCTATCATTTTTATTCAGACAGAATTCTTACACGACCCTGATTTAACAGAAAATTAAAATTTCTGCTTAAAGAGAAGGAAGAAAACAGAAACGTGGTTTGATAAGGGACATCTGTTGAAAAAAGACCTTTAAGGACACTTTTCTTGATGTAGGTGCATATGGAGGACCAAACCCCCCAAAGGGCCTCACAGGAGCCATAATTAACTTTCATTGTCTCACACCCCAGGGCAGAAAGAAATTGAACCAAGGGTAAGAAAGGTCAGAGATAAAGCTTTGCATAAAATGTCACACGCTATGGAGGAGTGGCAACGCCTACCTATTTGCCAGTTTTGTGAAAAGGCATAAATGTTCATTTCTCACCTGTTGAACGTAAGAGGAAGGAGGAGAAGTATAGGGAAGAATAAAGCAATGAGAATAAAGGGCCTCTTGAGAGATCAAGGTGACATCCAGTATGCCTCTTCACCTAAGACATCTAAAAAACAGTGGTTAGTGCTAAGGTGAAATCTCAGAGGTTTGAGACCTACCAGCCTTCCAGGAATGTGAAGCTATTTTGGGAAGCACCAAGGAAGAAACTCTTACAAATTTTAAGGCAAGAGCTACAGCATAGTTAGTTATTCTTGCAGTTGCAGGAGGTCTAGGCGGCGCACACCTCCCTTTGCACTCACCTTCTGTGAATAATTCAATGCCTTAGTTTGCTGGAAAACCAGAGAAACTGGACTATCTGAAAGAATATACTAACGTATATGTCTTCATTTGTTGAAAAATGGAGCAAACCTATATTAATTTGTTTGCTTCATTAAAATTAACTCTGTGGCTTCGCCTCAGTCATGTAACTTGGCCTTTGAGGCTTAAGGCCATTACTCAATTACGAGAGATAAGGGCAAGATCTAAGGAAGCAGCAGCTTAAGACACGAGCTTAACACCAGATTTCTATGCCTTCCTCTATCAGATCTGCTTCTGTCCCTTCCAAGATATTCGGCGTTCTAGTAGACAGAGCTCAGCTCTGTTTGAGAGCATGGCAGCACCTATATCGCTTCATGCTGTAATCCTTCAATAGCACAATATGTCTCATTAAGAGAGTTCATGCTGCCATTAATTCAGCAGAGAGGCACCCACTTGCCGCAGGACTGAGACGGGCTGTCTCTGCTTTGGAGCTGTTTGGGCTCGTCAATAAGCACAAAAGACTTGTCTGCACATTCTGTGTGTCAGGTCTGCCTCTTCTGCTGTCTGTACCCTGGCTGGCATAATGGGGTCTCCAGGCACTGCATTACTAATAATAACTTCAAAGTACTTTTTTTAAGTTTAAGAGTTGAGCTTGAAAACAACTCTTAAACATGACACTTTTTAAGGACAGCAGTCAGTGGACTATGGAATATTGACAATCGCAATACTCGGCTAAGTAAACAAGTCTCTGTGGATTTGATAGCCCAATAAATATCCATTATTGCTTGTTGCCAGGCTGTGTGCCTGAAAATGAAAATGAGGATAGAACAGTCCTTAATGGCTGATAGCAAAAATAATCGAGTCTTATCTAAATCAAACTTTATTGGCCTGCATGAATTATTTTTGGCCTCCTGTAATCAAAGCTGAAAATTCACCTGTCAGGCACAGTATGGTAAAACTCATTAGAACCTCACCATGTGCTGTTATGAAATTGCTCCATATGGCAGTGCATGATTGTTTATTTACTAGATTCAAATACAGGCAGGTTTCAGAAATATATTAAAAAATAATATTTTCAAATTCCTTTAAGGCAAAAGTGTATATGCTCAAGTTCCACACTTCTGTAATGGAAATATTTCACTTGTACAAAGAATTCTGCCCTGTGCAGCAGTGAAGCTATTGATCAGGCAATTGGCAATCCTCAAGTGTGAGCACTCATTAAGGCAAAGGTATATGAATCATTTTTTAATGACATCTCTTTGCTTTCAGCAGCTTAGCATGTGTCCTGGTTTCAATGGATGCACTGTAATTTAGGCAAGCTGTCTACAGACTTCAGCCATTACTCTTACCATATGTTTGCTTCAAAAATTCCCATGCACTGGGGCCTGCTAGCTGCATTCATGTAGCGAGGTGCACTCTCTCTGCTGTATCAGCACGTGAACATTACTTGAAAAAGCAAGAGTAATGTGCTTATTATAAAGAGAAATTCCCAATTAGCAAGTTTAGTGCATGTGTGTTAACTTGGATTAAATACCTTCCAATTATGGGCAGCTCATTATTAAAACTACAGCCAGCTGTTTGCCAGAAATATGAGATCTGGTAAACAAGCCTTTCCCTATTCCCTTGCAACAGATCCCAGTTTTTTTCTTTTTCTCATTGGTTCCCAAATAATAAGTATGAATACGGCAGTAAACTGCTCTGCCATCACATCCACGTGTTTCAAAACAGAACAAATGTCACAGAGGGTTATGAGTTGGTTAAAAACACGGGAAATCAGAATTCAATGGCCAGAGAAGCTCGGGGGCTTCATGCACAGTTTGGAAAACGGGCTGCTGCCAACTCCCCTTGCTAAGAACACTGGACCAGAAAAACATTTATATGGAAACAGGAAAGATTTCATCTTACTAGTTCCACATATTTTCACAGCCTCAAGTGCCTCTGATGGGCATGTCTTGGTTTTATTATGCTGAACTGCTAGAACTATTATACCATTCAGGTGTCCCAGTTCCTGGGGGCCTTCCAGACTGAGAAATGAATGTGCATCTTTTTTAAACCTTAAATATTAAATGTTTTAATCAGTGGATACAAGACCACAGAGTTAGAAAAGGTACAAGTTATGTTTCCTGTTAAACCCTTCACTCCACTGTATTATCTAAAAGATATCTACTTAAAAATATAACCATATTTTGAAGCTATTTCTATTTAAGTTAAACACTATGGTGGGATTTAAATACCTCTGGATTGCAAAACACCTTCAGAAGTTTCAAAATATATCAGTTGTGGAATTAGAGGATATTTTTTCAGAGCCTTATTTTTAAGCACACATTTCTGGGAGAACAATGTTCTGCTAGGAGGTCACCAGTAACACTCACTTTTATGCTATTTTATTTGCAGGAAAACAGGGCTCCAGCTCTCATAGAGCACCAGCAGACTGGAAGGGAAATCTGTGAAGGTGAACTTTTTGTTCCAGCATCAACCAGAAAAATGAAAAAAAATAAATATCCAGAATCTGTTCCCAACTGCTCAACCAACCAAAGCAGAAGCCCCAAGAGCCTCTCTCTGTCACCTCATGTAAAACCAAGGAGGACAGTGACTGCAAGGCTACATCCACACCTGGGCGAGCAGCAGGCCATGGCCCCAGTGGAGGGCTTAAAAAACCACCTGCATCATAAACGGTAATAAACACCGTCACCTACTTTGATGTCTGTCCTCACTTGAAGCTCATCTAAATCCAAACTCTGATTTCTAGAAAGAAAATTTATTTCTCAGCCCGAGGCCTGCAAGAACAGCCCAGCTGTGGCTGAGTCAAGCAAAGCAGTCCTGAGAACCTTCTGATGTTTGTTCCCAGGCCTTTTAGGTCTGTGATATTTTAAACACATTTGTACAATGGCAAAATCTAACAAAACAAAAGGAGTAGTAATAAATTTCATTCAGATACCGGTTTACATGTGTTCACTACCAGAGGACACACACGCCCAGCTGAAGTGAAGCACCAGCAATAGTGCCTCAGGTGACCTGCAACCATTGCACCAGTCTCAAAGTCCCAGTCAAAAGCAGGGAGATGTTCAGCCACGGAATAAAATTAAGAATGTATTGCTGGGTCTCATCCTTAGCATGCAGTTGTTATTCTTTGTAGCTTCCTTGTCCCTACACTTGAACTGAAAGCCACATTCAAAATATCAAAGAAACGGGTGGAAGCTAGCTGGACCTCTGATTGAGATCTTATCACAGAGAAAGGTATGAGATACTCCATACATCTAGTAAGGAGGGAGCAACTTCAGCTGTCCCCACTTGTAAGCACTAATCTTGGGCGGAAAAGAATACTCTGCTTCAACCAGTGGACAGGTTAAATAGCATGTGGGTATGACACAGATACACAGTTTGTCTTGAATTATGCCAATACCAATTCCTTGATATAGTCAAACAAAATCCCAACAGGCAACTAAGACATTTTCCTAACCCAACAAAACACTAGTCCTAGTTAGTGGTAACTGAAACAGAAGATATATCTGAAAGACACATCTGTATCTTGTAAAATCTCTTTATGTTATTAAGCAAAAACACTGTGCAAAGCCAACGAAAGAGGATAATTAAGGGCCATGAGGAAATACCACTCATAAAATCATACTACTTGTAGGCTCATAAAAAAAGGAGAAAAATACTTGTATCAAATAAGGGCCAAAGGTAGAACACTGGAGGGTTAGGGAAGAGGTAATCCCACCCTAGGCAGTCACACACTTTTACATTGTCATTAGGAAATTCTGTTTAGCAGACAAAGAGTTTACTGGCTCAAGTGATACCGCTATAAAGGTTTTCAGCATTGTTTGTGCATAATCTACGTATAACATTCAACTTGGGAATGAGATATGATGTAGAAAATTGCCTTTGCAGTCCTTGAAGCCAATAATTTAGCTCTGCAACCTTAATTTATAAGAGAAAAGGGATGGTAGTTGGAACATAAATTTGGATCACCGTCAGATTTAGGAATGAAAGTAATTAATGCTTCTGTGAAACTCCCCTGATAGTTATTTTTGGATTCAAAATCTTTAAAGAAAAGTTTTAATTTAGGGGCAGAAGCTCATTATATTCTCAAAAGAATTCTGCTGTACTAAATCATTCTGCCTTCCATTCATAGCCCCACATTCTTTCTATCCATACAGCTCCTTCACTGATAAAACCACAAATTACTTCCCTCCTTAACTACTGAAACTTTGATTTGCTCTATGAGTTGTTGCAAACTGAGGCTGCTTGCCCTTGTATTCAAAGCTCTTACTATTACCACAGGATGATGGTGACCAAAGTCTTTCTTTCCACATTAACTCAGTGTTTTCTGCCAGGTGCCACACAACTTCACATTTCCTTACAACTTCTCCCAAGCAACTCAGAAAGAACCTGCTCTACAACTCCCCTTGACCTGCCAAACCATTATTAACTGCATTTCCCACTGTAGTGCCTCCAAGACATCACAGAGGTGTTACAAAAAATTATTAAGGTGACGACATTATCTGATTGCCACCTGTGAACTTCACCGCTCTGTTTTCTCCACCTCCCCCCTTCACTGGATTATAATTTTATCTGTCATTTTGCAATCATGGATTGTGTGTTGCTCCAGACTGTAAAATACTTGGCCCATATTTGGTGCTAGTATGACATATTAACAATAAAGGACAAGAAACCCATAGTCCTGGGGAAGGGATAGGGAATGACTTAAGTGATTTTCAGGCTGTGCGGGTTTTGTTTTATTTTAACCTGTTCTTTAATGATACCAGCCAGGCAGAAATTAGTATTTCATTTTACTCCAGATCCCTGAATTCTTCAGCTCTGGTAGTTCTCCAGGACTCTTCATTTGCACTTAGAGGTATACTTCCAGGGATTAGCCCAATGTCTGCTAAAGCCAGTGGAAAGGTTCCTGCTGGCTACAACGGGCACTGAAACAGGACAACTAAATAATGACTTTTGTAAAGGTTTCATCTATTTACTTATTTTTCCTTATACAAAAATCACCTTTCATCTTTAGTTATTTACATTCTTCAAAGCAACTGCTTATGACAGACAGCTGCAAACAAAACCCAAAGGTTTTGGAGCTGAAAAGCAAGCAGCTGCGCTCTGCCGCTTCTGTTGGCATGGGGATGCATTTTCAGATTCTCAGTCAAACCTACAAGTGCTGTTCAAGGTTCACACAGGCATAACTGCATTTTGAAAGCTTCCAAAAGGCCAGAACAAACACAAGGGCCTTATCCGTGTTTTTAAGCTAATGGTACTATTAATGTGGACAAAGTTAAGCACTGAGCAAGCCTTCACTGGTTTATGCACTGATATCATAATCACACACGAGGAGAATCATTAATTGTCCTAATTCCTTGGCTATTTTAGTAAGAATAATGACAGTAAAATCATACACATCAAGTTTAGCTCAGTCTTACGTTGGCTGCCACTGATAGCTCTTCTGAATTAGAAAAGGTAGTCAATGTTTGCTAAAAAGGATGGCCACACCATTCTCACTGTTAGTCCCCAAGGAATGTATTACTTCACAAAAATCTTATCTCTAAGATTCGAGTTTTGATAAATGGTTCTCCTGGAGAAATGCCACTAAGCATTTCATTCTAGTTCATTTTTTTTTTTTAAAGTAAGATTTCCCACCCCCTGTTTTAATAGGCTGTTATAGTCTTTAACATACCATGAAATTAAATGCCTCCATCAGGGATCCATAACTTATCATAACAATAGTATTTCTAGCACTTGTTGGAACTACGAGGAAAGTTAGAAGGTGGTATAATAATGAGAGTAACATTTTAAAGGACTACAGAATTTTCACTGTACATTACTGAGCTCCCACAGTTAACCCATGAATTAAAAGCACATAAAAGTGATAATAGCTGAATTTTTATACAAATGATTGACACTTGGTGAAATTACCACTTTGCTCGAATTAACCTGTGATCTGCTGGGAAGCGTAGAAACCCCCAAAACTTGGAAGCGTATTAATCTCACAACTGACCTTGCTTTAAGCAGAAGGTTGGACTAGATTGCCTCCTGGGGTTCCTTCCAACCCAAATTATTCTACGATCCTAGTAACTTCTACCAATTTTTGCTAGGTACCTGTAATGTTAGATACATTAAGTATGTAGCAAGAACAGATCACTATACACATCACTGTCTTCTTGCTTGCATAACATTACAAAATCTCTAGCGCAAAACTAATTAAAAGTTGAAGGCCAAATTCAGCCAGATGCAAACAGCCTTCTAGTATAGGAATTCATGTATGCCCCCCTCTCTAGGTTTGAGGAGATGTATGTGGTCTGATTTACAGAGGTGTTAAGCGTTTACAGTTCCAAATTAAACTTCTTTTTTTTTTTTTTTTTAATCAATAAAGGAGAAAAGTTCTTCCATCAGGAAATTTGCACCCCCCAAGAATAAGGCCACGATTCTGGAAAACTTTTTCAAGGGTACTTGCAGCTCTATGCACTCAGTTATCTTGCTCAAATGCAAAGCCTTTCTCAGTGTTCAGCTCTTCAAGACTCCAAGAAAGAAATGCTCAACTTGAGCCACTTCCAGTCTGCTGTCATGCTAGTTCACTCTGAATCACACCGAATCCCCCCTTGTGTACATTCCTGTGTCATTCTTCAGTTTACGAGTTCTTAAAGGAGGGTGTATCATTTACTGCCTTTGGACAGCTTTTTAGTTTCCAGCACCGTGGCTATTTCAGATTGCTTCTTCTTCTCCACAAGACACTATTTACAGTTCCTTGTGAGGGAGTTAGGAAGATGCTTATCATCTCAATGAAAGAGAGAGACTCGTTCCAAAAGCTTTTTCACAATGACCAGAATGAGACAGACACGAAAATCACCAAGTAATAAACTGAAATCAGTGACTTGCAGGAGTGAGATTAAAGTGAAATCATGGATGATGCTTATTTATTTAGTTAGATTCTGACAGGGAAGAAAACCATCATGTAGACACCAGCCTTAAGGAACATGGAGGGAACAGGATTTTTTTTGGACACAAAACTCAGAATAAAAAAAAGAATAACTGAGGGTAGCCACAAGAGAAGCCAAAAATGTTCCTAAAATGTCTAGAGCAAATCCATTGTTACCACAGGGGAAACTGAATGCTTGTTAATTAGCACTGCCAAAGACCTATTAGCAGTACTGGAAAGAAGTATCCATTTTCTTGACCTAATACATAAAGCTAGTTTCAAATGATTTTTTCTGTAGTGGTGGAAATTGGGATTAGCATCCGGGACTTAACCTAAGCCTGCTCTCTCTGCCCATCTGGACATCAGTCGGGTATCACTGCCGTCCTCAGTCTACAGCAAAGTCTCTATTATCTACTCTCGGTGCCACCCCAGGTGACCCCACGGGGCTTTTCACTGGCAGTGCTTGTGCCATGTGATCCAAATAAGCCTGGGCATCTGAGCTAGCCGGGATTCTGACCGTCAGGAGTTTGTACTTTGAGATCTAAACTTAAATACAATACCAGCAACAAACAATTTTGATGATCTGGAGAGAATACGGGAAGCCTGAATGTACACAGAAGCTGAGACTATACCTCAAAAAGATGTTAGTTTAGGGTATTAGTACTCCTTCCACTGACAGCTGAAAAAGTGAGAACAGGAAATCGCATCTAAAATATTTGCACAGTCAGCTGTGACTGAAATCTTGTTTGGGAATCCCATTAGGGTAGTGTTAGGAGGGTGAGAACAATCACCACTTCTGCTACACGTAGGTCTCGCCCTCTAATTTAATACCTGAAGTTCTCAGGCCACCTAAGGAACTGCCCATCACCAAGCACAACAAACTGATGGCACTGTAACATGACGGATAGTTCTTACCAATATGAAGAATAAATAATGAGTAATAGCAAAATATTAATGTTCACACTCTAATTAAATGACAGTATCATTTTCTTGTAATCTCTGTCTAACTCTGCTGGAAGAGTACAGTGTTGACATGATAATTTTATAAACTTCCTTGACAGTTCACGTTGAACCATCCTCCATTACCTTAGATTGATAATTGGCACTTACAAAGAAAATGAAATGTCTGAGAAATCCATTAAACACGTCAAGTATCTGAGAAAACCCAATGCAATGGTTATCTACATCACGGTGTAAGCAACTAAAGAGCTGTTTTCTTTTTAAATTATTTAAAAAAAAAAGAAGAAAAAAACATTAATTCATACTATATTTTTAATGCAATGGAAGAGAAGAGGCTACTTTGAGACAGACTGAAGTCTTCCTTCAATCAGTTGATGATGGCAGCAATTAAGTTAATAAAGTTACAGTATTTGGCTTTAGATCTGCTTTCCCCTCTTTTCACCTTCCTCCACAAAATGGAAAAAGTAGAGAAAAATCTTCTTTCTGTAGATATTCCCTTAATAATTTATTACAACAGTGTGTTTTCTGAAAGTCTTATTTGGAAAAGTTCAAGTGATCTCCTTCTCTGTACTGGCCATTTCCCCCCAACAGTCTAAGCACACGGACCGTACAGACCCATCCAGTGAACAGCAGACACCCTGCTCTTTCACGTACTTTGGCATTTAAATTCCCAGTGCCTGCTCTATGTACACCATATAAGCTGCTTGAAAAAGCAAGAGCTTAATTTAATTACAGTAAATTGCTAAATATCTGAGCAAAGGAGGTTCTTGAGGTTACCGCCTACCCCCTAAACCAGGTCAGGCTCAGGAAAAAGTAAAAAGAAACTAATAAGGAGTAACATCTCCTTTGTCAAAACTACTCTTGCTTGGCCTTTCACTGCTGAAAGGAGACTGATGAATACTTAGAAAAATTATTCTATACACTAACTATGCAGAACCATAAAGAATCATTTCCCACAGCCAGCTAACGTGGACAGAAGGTAAGGAGCCAGTTCTGCATCAGAACTGGCAACTTAATTTAAACATGGCCTGATCACAGAAAGGTCTGTGACCAGATCATCCCCTGATGTTAACTGGCCACAAGAATACAGTGAAATTCTGGACACAGAAGCGGACAAGGGACAAGACAAAATTGTCAACTGTGTGATATTCTTGACCACCTTGCAATCATCTATTGCAATAGGAAACAGTTCAATCACAGATACTCAAACTAGCAAAACCACCATCCACCTTTATGTGCACATGAAATGACAGAACTTGACCTCTGCTTAACTCTGACATGACTGACTTTCTCAGTTTCTCTTACTCTTAGATGATAAAAGAATTAGATAAATTACCTATCTTACCTGCAAAGGAACATTTTATGAGGCTCACTCGCTTCTTGTTATTCCTTGGTGTTTCAAACAACTCAAGGATGGATCAGAGATGATCTTCTGCTGTCCCTTCTACACTCCACTTCTCAGAATCTTCATATTGTGGACCAAGTTGTAAGGCCTTCAGCATAATTGATTTTAAAATGGCATTCTCACCTTGGAAAGAACAAAAGAAAAAAATTTTTTACAATTCCTAATGTTGTTATCTATTTTCCAAAACTGCTTAATTGAGCTAATGAAGCAGAAAAGGACATTAAACCTATTAGTAAAATACATTATACAGTGAAATTTTGATTGATTTTTTTTTTTTTTTTTTTTTGCGATTATATGAATTGACTTTTGAAAATATAGGTGAAAGGAAAAGTGTGTGCTTGATATAGATGGCAATACAATGTCTGTCATGATTCACAACTGTCTTTCCCTCAAACTGACCATCAAATTTTCTCATTGACCATAGGGATGTCACTGACCCAACTTCCACAGATCTCTGAAATTTCTCATTAAAAACTTTACTAGTCCAGGACTCGAGCCTTATGAGACAGCAATCACAAGTCTTCACTAACGTCTGTGGAGCATGGATGTCTTCTAGGGGTCTGTGAAGATCCTAAGGCCTAACCCCCATGAGTGACACCAGGCACCCCCATGCCTTGCCCTGCAAGATCCATTTCTTCAAAGGACTAGAACAGTCTTCCAGGAAAAAGGCAGTGAAAGTGGCAGCTCCACAGAAGGCTGGTTAGAGGTAATGTGAATTTATATTTTAAGGTGTTCTAGGATGTTGTAAAACCACAGAATATATTATTTCCATATTTCAGCTTTGACTCTACTATATAGCTTTTGCTATATGTATAATCCCATTCCATTATTGCAAGGTTGCATTTCTGAAGGTTGGTTATAAATTATATCTATAAATAATTTCTCAAATTACTGTTTGCAAGTTGCTTGTTACTTCTACTTTAGGAAGGTCTGTCCTTAGAGCACCTCAGTTCTGATCCATTGCCTCTGCTATTAAACTACAAACCCAAAACATTTACTAATGGTTACTTGAGTTTGGAATTTAGTCCATTTTATAAACTACCCATTTAAATTTCTTATTCACTTGACAACAGAATTTGCACAGATCAACTGAACCATTAAGCTACTGTTGTGGACATCATATTTTCACTCCAACCTTTCTTCCCTCTGAGCACATTCTCTTATCACCAAAGGAAAAGAAAAGATGGGTTAGGTCAGAAACCTAGAATCTAATTCTTTATCACTCTATAAAAAATTTAATCTACTCCTTTGTGACTTGTCCAAATCCCATGGAAATCAATGTAAAGACTCCCATTGATCCGACAGAGCATGTTTGCCAGGCCTTTAACCTCTCTAAAGCAAAATGTAATAGGATGCCTAATTAGAGACCTAATTAATGCCTTACAATGCTTTCTAAAAAATGAAATTAATGCTTATAGTTTCCACAATTCTCAACATTCTCTGGTGACTAAAATCTCCTGAACATATTATTTTTTTAGCATTACAGAAATCAACAGATTTTTAAATAACAGAGCTTATCCATTCAAGAAGGGAAATCAAATAATTCACTACCTTTCTCCACCTTGTAGGTGCTAAGAGTGTACTGTAATCAACAACAAAAAAGGGAACTTATAGTCTTATTTACAAAGGGCTGTGTGCTATCAAGGCTGCAAAGATACATTCTTTCTTTCTTTTTTTTT
>VXBW01003042.1:778395-925429 GCA_013400375.1 Thinocorus orbignyianus
TTTTTTTTTTTGACCCTGGTAATAAAGCTGCATCTTTTTTTCTTGCTGTAGCCTGAAACAAAATAGCTGATTCTCAGGTGAAAAAATAATTAGCAACATGGGAAGTCAAATGCATTTTGAAATATTGAGGAAAAGTTTGAACTGTCAGGTTTACTTGCTTACCCACAGGAACTACAAAGCAGCAAAGAAATAAAACCCTCTTAGAACTTATAGCTTTCATCAACCTATTCCCTCTGGCTGATTTTTTTCCCCCCAAATCTCTCTTTTCCCCGTGGCTCCTATTAGAAACACAAATAGTTCTCCTCTCTGCTTAATGACAAATGTCATTTTACCCGCTTTTTAAAAAAAATACTATTAAATTCTTCTTTTTTTAATATGAGGATAAAAAGACTATGCAACCTCTTCAGTCAAACACACTTCACAGGAGCACTTCTCTGCACAGATTTTCAAAGGAAACTGAAGCTATTAGTAGTTCAGCTCCTCCCTATCAGGCCAAAGAGCAATGGCCTCTTTTTGACAACCCACCTGTATGTTATAAGGTCTGCCAACTACACCAGGGATACAATATATACATTTAAAACAGCTATGGATGAGCACAGAGGACCCTTAAAATCTCTCCCATACTCTACTGTGAACAGATCATGAAAAAATTACAGATAGAAATTGGTTCTTTATGCTGCAATTACAGAAGATAAGGAAAATCAACATCCAGTGGCTCAACACGCCATTCATTCTTGTTCATGATTTTTTGTACCCTTTGGTACCCTCTCCAAAGGCAAGAACCCCACCACCTCAAGTGGTGCCACTTGAGCCACCTCAAGTCCATGTATACTGCTGCAGAAACAGGAGGAACTGGAGCTCCACACCCAGTCTGAGAGTTAAGTCATCACAGGAATCCCAAAAATGGTGGGAAAACTTGCGTGGTGGGAAGGCCACAACAGATGGCTACAGACTTTTTCAGAAAAAGACAGGAAGGGAAGAGGAGGAGGTGGAGTTGCACTTTATGTAAAAGAAAAAGTTTGAGTGTATGGAGACGAGCTGCGACCACAAAAGATCTCTCAAGAGATCAAGATTAGAGGATTTGTCACCAAGATGAATCTCATGTTTGCTATCTGTTACTGACCTCCTAAGCAGGATGACTGTGGCTGACAAAACCTTGCTTTGGCTGCCCAGGGAAGTCTCAGGTCAACTGAACCTGGTCCCAAGGGTGACTTCAATTACCTGGACTATGGTTGTCAGAGCAACACTGCGGTTGTTCGCAACAATGCAGCAAGGCAGGAACAGCTCCAGCTGTGGCCTTTGATCCATGCTCTTGCTGTTTCAAGCTACAGTGGTGGTGATGAGGGGGATGTCTGCTGCTTTGGTCTGATGCCAGCGTTCACCAGTCACTGCATTCTCACCAAAATGCCCTTCTGACTGTTCATCTGAATGTTCTCCCTCCTGCACCAGCAGAGCTCTGCCTCTCTCTCCTAACAGGCTCCGGCCCCCTCATTTGCCTCTGGCCACAGGGGCATTTGTGACCTCAAGAGAAAGAAAAGGTTATGCTGCTCTCCCCTAGGGGCTGCCTCCTCTCTCCAGCTGCCTTGCACTGTTAGCAGGGTTTCTAAGGCACTGCTTACATTAGGAGTGTGTGCAGGGAGGCACATAGAGACCACACGTGAGAACCTGCAGGACAGACTTTGCAAAGCCAAGACACTGCATTAGCTCACTTAGTAAGAACCACCAACACGTAACACTGGTGTTGTGCTTAAACGGGAGCAAATTGCTGCAAATCAGGCTACACCAGGAAGCACAGGAAAAACAGAACCAAGTCTTGTTTTTTGCCAGACCGAAGTATTTGCTAATTATTTTCTAACAACTCCCCTCCCACTTGCCCTCTTAAAAGGATTTAAGTGCCCCAATCCGTTGTTAAGCAATGAGAGTTAGAAGCCTCAATTTCTTTGTGGATTTGCATGAGTGACTTGTAGCTGAGCCATAATCCTATTCTGATTCACTACAGTCTGGTTCTCCCCAGGGGATGGAAGTGTCTCTGACTGCAAATTCCACTGCACTGGGAGCGCACAAGTCTCGGTGCTGTACCCAGCCCCTGCCAGGGCGGGCACGGAGCAACGTGAGCAATGCCAGCCTAAAAGAGAAGACAAGCACAGTATTGTCATACAAGTCAGAACTGCATTTCTTATTTTCTGTTAAAATAGATATAAAGTATTATGAGTTAATAGGTTGAGAATATATGCTGCCTGTGTGAATGACATTTAGCAAATCTAATTCATAGATGTGCCTTCCATTAAGCACTAAGGTCAGGTTTTATCAAGGAGGAAAGGTGAACTCAAATGCCAGGCAATAAAAAGAGAAGAGTGGGGTGGTTTCACTTGCTAAAATCTCATCTACTGCAGCCAAAGAAAAATCGTGCTAGCACTAGTTGGTATTTTTTTGCATTTGTTTTGACGTTTGCACAGAAAACCAGTACATGGAGAACTGGCTAAATGGGTGTGGAAAGCCGTCGTCTTCACTGCCTAGTTTCTGAAGATTAAAGAAATCTAAAGCAACAGATTCCAGCAAGTGGAAATCTACAGGAAGGACGAGAAGGAACCTTGTCATGGAGTGATTACAGATAGTCTTCCTACCAGAAAAATCTTGGGAAAGTAATTACAGAGAGATTCAGGTCTTGGTAGATAGCAGAACGCTTTTAACAGGAAAGTCATGAGGGGACTTCTAGGCACCATGATAAGCATCAATTCCTTCCATGGCACCAGAAGTGGAAAGTGTAAATGACATTCCCTAATTACTTATTGCTATACTTAAAAAGATGATGAGAGGGAGCAGAGGGCACAGAAAGCACCGAGGCAAACCAGCAAGTTATTCAGAGTGCAAACTCCATACTGTGCACAGAGGAGAAACGGGGGAAACGTGTTTAAGAAAAAACTTATTCAAAAGCTATTAAAACAGCCAATCACTGTTAAATTGTGTAGAGGAGGAAATATACCCTAAAGGGAGTACAAACCAGAAAAGATTGACTTCTTCAAATTCACAGCTGTGGTGGAGCAATCAAATACTCCAATGCCAGCTTCCCCCTCGGAGACAAGACAACCTGGGGCCATACGACCTCAACCTCTGATACGCACAAGGAAAATTTAATGAGAGATTTGCTATAGGAACTGATGTCTTGAAGTGACAAACTGCAAGCTTCGCTGACCTCTCATGAAGGGGAAGTTTCAAAACTTTCATCAGCAAAATTGAGCAACTGAGACAGGCACATGCAAGGAAGGGAAAACTGACTCTTAAGCAGAAACATTTGCAGTCACCAACAAAAGCCGTTTAATTCCAAATTCTTGCTAGCCAAAAGCGAAATGGCAATGGAGGAACACAAAATAAAGCAGAAAAGTATCAAACCACAATTGAGGTGAAATCCTTGGCTGAGTAATTGATTTACTTCCCCCCAAATCAACACTGCCTGAGAAGAGCTGCTCTGTTGATTTAGTCATTGCTAGACTCACTCGGAACTAGGAGGCACCCAAGTGTTCACAATCACAAGAAATTAAATTAGATTAAACTCTTCCAAGCTTTTGCAGCTTCCAAAAAGGCTTACTTTGGACTTTGACTATAGGGAAAGCATTGGCATAGCACAAAGCAGAAAGCTTATCTTTAAGAGCTTGTATCTTTGAAATTGCCAGAATATTAACTGTAGGAGATCACAGTACTGCAAACAAGTTATTTAGTATTTCCAAGCACCAAAGATTTTACCCCAGATTTCTGACACCATATCTCATGCAGTTAATAGGTTTCATGCTGATTATTAAACTGAACAATACAGAATATCATGCTGCTGGCAAAAAAATATTATCATTAATAAGATTATATATCTGCCTCTAAAAAGGAAGAAACAGCTCTGGGCAATTGATCTATTCCTTCTGAAGACTAATAATGTGAAAAGCGAAGTGATTTGTCCCATCAGCCTCTGCCCCAGCTCCTATTCTAGGAGAAAAGAAGATTTCTGCCCATTAGAAATCTGTACAGATTGAGAAAATGTTAATTTTTGGAAGTTCTTCTGCTGTGTAAGAGCATGTTACCTGAAACACTGTCCCTTACAGTCATCATCTTTGGTGTCTTCAGAACAGAAGGTAAGAGACAGTCAAAACCAATGATTTGGGGTGTTGTTCTTGATACAGTTTTTCAAAACAAGCTGAACTTACGTGTGCCAAGAATCGAGCCTCTCTGGAATGCCAGGTTGGGCACCTGAAGGCAGAGATACCTGAAGTCACTAGTAACACTTCAGAAGTGTAGGCATAATTCCCAGCACTCATACAATCTCTCCCTCTCTCTCCCTCAAAAAAAGCCCATACTGGCAAATTGAGCATAAATCACTCCTCACAGAAAGTCTTAAATGACAGCATTTGGCTCCAGTGCCTACAATTCTTCACCGAAATGTTACATCATGTCACTTTTTATTGCCCAGTGTGCATGCCAATGTGTACAAGATTAGTGCTGCTGCTGCAGATGAGATGAACTACTGCTGCTCCTAGGCTTGCATCCTCTTAAAAAAAAAAATCATTGATATTATGAAATCTAATTAAGAGCAAGATATTTTCTTTTTGGGTAGGAAAAGAAGCAGAATTCAGAAAATTACGTGCCAAAGGAGAAAACACCAAGACAAGGAAGTCCTTTTCAGTGTCATCTTAACAATAAACAAAGCTTCAAGAAAGGAAAACATAAAAGTGGCAGAATGATTTAAAAGATCTCCTACTAAAATCCAGAAGCAAAAACCTAGAGGAAAAACAGAAGACTTAGAGGTTCAGAGTCTCCTTCCAAACTGAGACCAACAGGGTTAACAATCAATACTCTATAGGCATGCAAAAGCTTCACCCTCTAGCTAAAAGAAGTCCAATGGTGGCCCCTGTATTTGCAAGTGGAATTTTGACAGCAGAGCAGATATATCTTCATCAGCACTTTGTCTGCCTGCCCCCTCACTTCAGTTCTTACTGTCATTTTGCAATATATTAATGATCCAAATCATTGAGTGATTCCAGCTAGGCTGCAAGAGGTTCTCTGAAGTAGGCAGCACTCCTTATAATGATAGATTGCAGGAATAATGGCCTCTTTACTGAAAGCAAAACATCAGAAAACTGGCTTAAAAATGGCAGAAGAAGAGGGACTGAAGATAGCAAGTACTTCATTAGCAAGTATGGAATCAACTATTCAAGAGGGCAGCATCATTTCATATTCACATTTGCAAGATAACCTGTGTATTAAAGATAGATGATGCTCACGTAGGCATAAAGCATCAGATACCTAGGAAAGTAAAGCATAAGAAAAGATTATCATGCAAGAGATGCACATACATGATCTTAAAAGTCAACTCAGAGTTTTTTCTCACACCAGAAAAATATACGGTATTTTTGTTTTCCTCACAGCTCTCATACACATAAGGTTAATGACTTAATTGCAGGCATTTTGGAGGCCAGAGAAAATTGTACAGGTACTGAAAGGATTTCTTGAGCATGAGCTGGCAAACATCGACTTCTAAATGTACGTGACTCACAGGGCTACATATGTATCACTGACAGAAAACTACAAGAAATTGCATGGTATCTACCTCCATTCTGTCCCAAATACATGAGTAAGCCAACAGAAAGGTTCTCATGCACCTCTTTGACGAGGTCCTTCAGGTAGCTTGCCCGGGTTTGACACATTTTTGCCAGCCTCAAACCTGCAGTATTAAATAGCTTCCTACGCAGGTAAGTTAAAACAAAGAGACGAACAGTGCTTTTCTCCCCTCCTCTCCTGTTCTCCCTCCATTTTATTTCCCTGGACTGGCTGCAGAACTGACAGAATCTTATCCCTTTCAACTGCCCTGAAAAGCTCTCTAATGAGCTTTCTGCTACTCCAATTAGTAAATGCAACACAGTGGCCATTATTATATTTCCAGGTGCTCTACAGATTTTCTGACAATAAACGAGACTGATGAAAACCATGAATACACAAACAATCTGCAAAGTTTAACACTTCCATTTGTTAGGCTATCTGAATAAGGAAAATGCCATTAATATGGATAAGTCTTCAACTCTCACTATTAATAGCTGGTCTTAATTCAAAGGTGCCTTTCTAATCTCTCCTGAATTCCTCTAGAACCTGATGAATACATGTAATAATAATAGCAATTCAGAATTTAATCCTGACTCTAGTCTGTCTTAAATTAGACCTTAGTCATTAGGAGATTACAGGATAGGGAATGATAGTTAATCAATGTGTTTAATTTGGCCCCATTATTTATTTGATACAGTTTCTCACGTAGTGGCTATAAATCCTCCCCCCCCTTCCCCCCCCCCAAGCTTGGCCACCAGAAGCAATACTGAAATACTGAGCGAAAAAATATTAGATTTGATGATCCTTTTAAGTGCAGGTTAAACTATAATTAATCTCTCTGCATGTGCTCATACCTTTCAGACCAATACATATATGCACATATGTAATTCATACATAGCCAAACACTTCAGGTAAGATTTATTGTGCTTTATTTTTTGTCTCTGTTAACTCGTAGTACTATCAGTCAAGATTTCCCAGCACTTACCACAGCATTAGCCCTAAGCATCGGGAAATCGCATTTCTTGGTGCCAAGGGTTTAAAAAGATTCTAATTCAGCTATTAAACTGGAGGCAGCATGTGCCAGCCCCACAGCACATTCACCCATTAATTCTGTCCCCTGGAAAAAATGACTACCTCTTGCACCAGTCTGATAAAATGAGGAAATGCACTGATTATGGCTGTGGCAGCTATTCTTGACCCAACCAACAGTGACAGTCATCAAACCGCAGTACCTAGAGCGCTGCAAGCTGTGTGAGCTAACCCAAGACATCATTAATTCTAAACACCAGAGCTTTCGTCCAGACACTGGAGTTCAGAGAAGCTTAAAAACAAATCCCTTTGGTGGGTTGAAATTCTGTATGCTGTTCATATTAACTTCACTGACAGTATTTGGAACTTATTTCTCCAGCTGGACAGGTCAAATGTGAGAATAAAAGTACCAGTGTCTTTTGCTGCATTGCTCAAAATTGGACCTCAGGTTCAATTAATTATATTAGATGGACAGAAATCAAACGGAGAGACTAGCTGGTTTTTTTAAATTTTTTTATCACTATTAACCCAATAGGATGGAGGAAATAAAGTGGCTGTGAATGTCACAGACTGGGTGATTTGTCCAACCAGGATCTGAAAGTGCATACATGTTCAGCACAGCAAAAATGGGAAAAAACCAACACAATATTAAACGTGCCCTTGCCACCTAATCCTGCCAAGTCTTAGAGGAGATTTTAACTATTCCTGGGATCTGGATTTCTGGGAAGTTACTGTATGAAATAAAATCAAGGAGGTGTCCCATGGGTTTATCATAAATTAAGCTTACATTGTAGTTTAACAAAGGACTTGTTCCCTGAAAGTGCTGATGTACCTTAAGTAGTCGTGTGTAGTGTGTGACATTATACTTAGCTGGGAGAAGAGAGCTTACAACATTGTCATCAAGCTGCAAGTGACACCCAAATAAGACTTCCCCCCCTGCTCTCTAAGCCTGGAAGGTACAGTCCTAACACTGTCTGTACCAGGAGCAGGAAGAGACGGGAGCAGAACCAGCCCAAAGCCAGCGGCTTTCTCTTCTACTGTTTCAAAGGGGCAGGGATTTAGCTGTATCGTTATCACACAGCTGGTACCAAAGCCTCCCCTTGAGAAAAAAACATGAAAACTCCACCTGCTTCTGCACATTTTCATGTTCTCTTCATGTAGAAGGCCAGGATTCATTATGACTATTTCCACTCTCAGGTCCAGTCATAGATCCAAAGCATTCAGAAAATGGGGGATCTCTGTACAGTCCTCTCAGGTGCAAAGGGTATTTAGGAAGCAAATTGTGTTGTTCCATAATGTGCTACCATTGCCAGTGGCCAAATGGTATCTTGGAAAGCATTCAGATCATGGACAAACTACCATGGAATTGCACTAAACACTTTTCTCCCAGTTTGTGTTTCTAAAGGTAGCAAACGTGCTAGAGGTCACCAGCTGAATCCTACACAGAGGAAGATCACAAAACATTCTTGGTTCTTGAGTAATTTTGCATCCTCATCTGCCTTTCAGCCACAAAGAAAGTAACCAGATCTAAACCATGTTTAGTTTCACAGACTATCCTGAAACACTGCTAATAAGTAAGAGCTACGTAATGTTACCCTCCCTGGGTGACATTTCAGAGCATCCAGGGCCTACTGGGTACCACGCTGGTTTTATCTTTGACTTTTCATTTCAGTAAATACATCCTGAACTCTTTCAAAAATCTACTTGGTTGGGCAGACAAGCACTTTGAAAAACTGCAGCCAGTAATCATTGGCACGCTTTTTTCCCGAAAATTTTTGAGGTGTTGCTTTCCAGTAGCACGTATTTTAGTTTTGGATAGTCTTCAAATGCTTTTCATGTTTACGTTGTTTTTTTCAGAACAGAAGAACTTGTGTTGCCTTAGCAGTATAATTCCATGCTGTGTTAATATAACAATTTCTGCATTCTTCTTTATTTGTCCACAGCAGCAGAACTATGAAAATTTTGCTTGCTCAATCTTTTTTTTAAGAAATTTTACTAGTTAATAAATAAAGCTTAGCCTTGTTCCAGAGGTCTGTCCCTCAATAGTTACTATTCTCTTTCCGTCTCAAAGACCAGCTGCAATGAAAACAATGCCCTCTCGTTCCTCCTAGCACTTAAAAAGGTTTATAGATCTCCAGCCTCCTACAACTCAGCAGAAAACTGCTCGCACTTGACAGTCTTCAGAAATCAGCATTGTTTCCATCCTCACTAAAACTGTCAGCCACACAAGGTCAGGAAATGAGGAGAGCTGATGTCACCTGAATCATTACTACCTGTGCTCAGACCTCTCCCCACACTCCTGTCTTCCAGAGGAAGCTGGTATACCCAAGAGTAAAAAGTCTTTGAAGTCTTTTAAAACTGTCATAAAACAGTTTCTGGAAACCATTTGGAAAACTACAAAGAACTCGAGCCCTTCAAAATAATAAACTCATGAATACTTTCTCACCATAGTTGTCAAACCTGGACAGTGTTTTGCAGGGGGCTCATGAATATGAGCACCTCTGCAGTAGTGTCTAATAGGTATTTTTATTTTTCAGGTACAATTCTACAAGGATAGCAATAACGAATCCTTTCAAACTATCTAGATTTCCTCTACTAGTCATGCCAATTAAAAGTCACCATGTAAGTCTGCAAGACAGCTCAGAAGAAACAGTTTGCTCTCTGAATACTATGATACATGCTCTTAAAAACAATGTCCATAGGATAAGAGGAAACCAAATTCCATCACATGCCTCTGAGACAGAAACATCGTTTCTTTTCTATTTTTAAAAAAAAATCACAAAAGCTGTGTATGACAGAATACAAGCAGAAAGGTTTTAGTGAACTAAGGTACTTCCTCCAAAGCCTGAAGGCGCTTGAGGATGGCCTCATGACCTCGCAATAGTTCCAAACCAATGATGCAGTTGTAATTAAACAGATACTTGCATACTGCTTACCATTGTACACCAGAAACTATACAGAATTCATTTATATGCCATATCCATAGCATCAGACATATACACGGAATGTGTGTATGTATTACGCTTGCCCCCAATCCACCACCACCACCACCATTATTCACCTTCAATCCTAAGCCTATCCTCACTGTCGCTAAGTCTTCGTGTCCTCAGATTCTGTCTCTAACACAGGGGTATTGCTTTCCATTTCACAGCCAGAGGTGGTGCTGATGTTGGGGGTGCTCCTTTGCTGTGTGTGCACCTCACAGTTAACATGGTGACAGCAAAGAGAAAACAAAGCAAGGGGCTGGTCCCGCTGGTGTAAATCAGTGTGGCTGCACTAACCTTGGCACAGCCGACGCAGTCTTTTGCAGGCAGAGGTAAGCTCCCTGTGCCTGAGCTGCAAGTTGCCTGGCCGTAAGCCAGCTCCAAACAGGGAGCTATTTGGCTGTAGGAACGCAGTGCCAAGCCTCAGCTTATACAGATGAGCTTTTTCTCAGCAAGGCCTATTGGGTTGGATTTAGTGTCATGCTAAGCACAGTAACACGCAGAACTTGTACCAAACATCTGGTCTGATCTGGCAACCCTGAAGATACAGAACTTTCCTATTAACTTTCCTTTTGCCAAATCAAATCCACATTGAGTCAAATGCATTCTTCATTCAAGTCAACAAGAGTTTTTGAACTGATTTTAGTTGTCAGCTTTTAAAAAGAAAGAAAAAAAGTATGTTCTTCAGTTGGCTATGCTGCTGCCCTCCCTGCTCTAACCAGACCACTTTACGATACAGCATTCACCCTTTTGTTAATGATAACGTTAAAAAAATCAATGCCTCAATTAACAATCAGGAATGAAGCTTCCAGGCAACAAGCACCATGATCAATAACTTATGTTCAGTGAAATTAAAGGCACTTGTTAAGTCAAGTGTTAAAAGCTGCACACACTTAATATGGGAATATCAGTCATGAAGAGTTTGGCAGTTTAACTTGAGAATATCAGTAAGTACAAAGTTCCCATACTATGTTCCACACCAATGAGTAACTAATGAAGCATAAATATTCACGCAAATTCATTTCTGTAATAAATTCTCAAATCCCCCAATACACAGCAGCAGTGCTGAGTTGACAGAAGCTTTCACTTTTGTTATAAGTTACACTTCTAAAATATGAATCCAAAATGAAGTTGGCAAAACCAAATTCAAAGCTCGCACAAAGGCAGATCCCAGCGGTTTGAAGTAACATCAGAGCATAATGGCCTCAGCGCTAGGAATGACAAAATAAAGGGATGTGCTAAGATTTCTTCCAACAAATTTCTCCAAGGTCACCAAAACATCCTCAGATGCAATAATATGCACTCATCTTAAGGGACAGGTGAAAGCAAGGGTTCACACAGCATAGGTTAAGTGACATGAAAACACTGGAGTGCTTTGGAAGAGTTATGAACATGCATTGTGATATCAAAATCAAGAAACCTGTACAGATATAATCTGACTTACCCTGCTACTATATTCCTACCACATTCTTGTAAGATGGTGGTTAAAGGGAAGATTTTTCAAAGGCATAAAGGGCAGTGAGATGCTCAGCTCTCAGTGGAAGGCTGGGTAAATCAGATGTCTCGTTCTCATTTATGCAATCTAAAATTTCCTGCTTAACTTTTATACATCTGCTCTCAGTAGAGCTTTTCTTTGAGAAGAGAACATTTAGAGCAATGTCAAAACTGACTCCTACATCAAGCTTGTGACAAAATTCATCTCATGGTCAATAGCCTTGTTTTTAGAGCTCCACTGATAACAGAGATGATTTAGCAGCATACTCCTACTCTGGGAATAGCCAAATTGAAGGCTGCTCTTCTGATTATACTGAAGTGCTTCTACTCAAAGCAGGGAACATACACAGGATAGTTTATGCTTGTTCAAAACTTTTAAAAATAAATAAAATAAATGAAGAGAAATCTTTGCATGCCTCATTTTGCATATCAAGGACTCTCTCTTATTGCACTCTGGTATATATACCATACCCTTTCCCAAATAGCACGTAAGTCTTGTGAGGCCTGAATTCCTTAAGCAGTAATAGAGAATATGTGGGGGGGGGGGAGTCGGTGATGGGATGGCAGGATGATTCTCTTCACTTAATGAGCTGCCTCTTACTTCAGTGTATTACGATCATATCCTGAGCATTGCTGACTGCACTTTGATGGGTACCTAATCAACGAAAATCAATCATCTGAAATTGCACAGACAGTATTTCATCTCCATCAAAAATCTTCTTCCTACAGAGCTCCATTAATCTCTTCATCATTGTTTAACTCAAAAAGAAACTTCTGTTGTAAAGGATATCAGACTTTGGTTTTAAATTATAATTATAAGTTGTGCAGTGTTCGCTTCAAGGAAGCGACTAAGGCTGCAGTATTTGGTTTTCCATGGCAATTTTCCCATGCAAAATTAAGCAACACTCCTTAGCTACACACAGCAGGATGAGCAACTAATAAATCTGAGTGTGAACAACCCTCCTTGCTAGTAGAGACCTTACTCTTTCATTTCGCTCACAAGGGACAGCATTCTCCCCCCTCAAGACCAACCTGTTTGCCTCGAGTGAACCAGAAGCTCAACCCTAATGACTGCCAGGTGAGGTTGGGAGGGATTACCCGTGGCAGAGGCAGTTGGGGAAAGCTCCCTCTCCATGATTTGCAGAAAATTTTTAGGGTAGGGAGCAGACTCATGCTTCTGAAAGTGCAAGCTCTTTCATACCTCCCTCCCCAGGAGGTCCTTGCAGCCTGGCCTCAACCTTCCCTCTATGTCAGGGGAAATTATCCAGTGGAAAGAACCCCCTCCAAAAATCAGGATCCCTTAACTCACAGTGGTATTTTCTGTGCTTCCACCCCAAATTAATACTCATAGCAGTGCTGCCTGCAGTGAAGGTTGACTCAGATGTGGGCTATCACCCACAGGATCAGTTCTGACTGCAGCAGCTCTGGAAAGACAGTATATCACACAGGAGGGAAAAATAGCCTTGTGACAGAAAGGAAGCAACAGATTCAGCTGTTCTTTGCAGTGGGAACAGCACTGATGCTTCCTCTCCCGCCACAAAAGCAACAGGATGGCAGCTGCAGTTATTACCTACCCTCCCTATTTTCAGAAGCATGTGACAGTACGTGGGCTGTGTTACTCCCCATACTAAAGATTTAAACCAAAGCAAAACTATTGAACAAACAAACTAAAACACTATCAAAAAGTGAATCCTAGTTCACAGTAACAGGATCTAACAGTAACCTCTTAACTCCTTCACAGCACTTTCCTTTTAACCTGGAACCACCAGGGGGATGTTGGACATCGATATATCTAATGGTGAGTTCCAAAGACACACACAAAAAAAGTTTTCAAGGTCATTGCTGTTCGGGGAAATGGAGAAGTGCCTTGAGTGAATCCTAGTTTAGTCTTGTTGGTTTGGTCCAATCAAAATTTCTTGACTGGAGGCAAAACTTAATTCAACCAAGTTCTGCATCCAAGGTTATATAGGTCATATCAGGATCACTATGACAGCCTTTTCTAAGCCTGGAACTTCTTATCAGCCCAAGACAGGATTTATAACCACTTGGGAGCAAATAACAAACTGACTATGTTAATCCTCTACCATCATGATCAACAAAGTTAGGCTGGGCACAGCTTTTGTGTACCGAGATAACAACAGGATCTAAATTTCATAGCTGTAGCACACATGGTAACTTTCACAGTATGCTTCAGTGCTCAACATTTATTCATGTAGATGATAACACCTGCACCAAAATTGTTCATGCTTTTCCAAGTCTGAGAAACTTCCAGGGATCCAATCTCTCAAATGAGCACTCCTATGGAGGCGAGTGAGAGATCATTTCATACTCAGGTTATTTCAAACTCCTGCTAATTGTTGTTTTGAAAGGTTTCCCACAATTGTTGTTATTGCTTAACTCACAAGTTCTTGGAAAACTGTGGTTTCTCTTCTCCTCCTATCCGTATGGCCCTAGATAGCAGAAATGTTATTCAGATGTTTTATGTATTCATACCCATGTTTCTCCCAGGAAATGCGAGGGAAAGCTAGCAGATGAAACTTGGGCAGTATTAAACCTTTCTGTGATCTTTTGTATCGCCTGCCTTTCACACAGCTAACAGTAGATGTAATTTCAGTTTTCAAAATCACAGCTGCTTTTCGGGCTTGTCAACACAAGATGGCATATACTTTACACACACCTGACAAGCATGATGGATACTAGAAAGCAAATAAGATTTTTGTATTACTATTAGTTTCACGCTGCCCCTTACAGAACTGTCTTACTGGTATTGTATTATTGGTGCTCTGTTAGAAACTGGAAAGCCAGATCAACAAAATACACTTAGAACCCAGGAAAGTCCCCAGCTCAAACAGGTCCTTTTTTGGTAGGGCCTCTTCCCACCCCTTTGCAGGACACTGCAGGCTGTTAGCATAACAACCTCCTTCACGTACCTTGAGAGTGAACAAACCCTGTTCCTGGCAAACCCTTGATATCACAGAAACAAATCAGGATGTCAGTGCAGGAAATTGGGACCCAAGTGTAGGAGCCATAAATCTGTCGCATCCTGATTGAATGAGTTGTGCCCTGAAGGATTGCGGAGTGCTGAATGGCTTTTCCTTGTCAACCAGCTGATGCATTCTGAGGGGGGGACAGAGTTATGGAGAGAGGGTAGAGGTGAGCCCTCTTAAGGGTCCAGTGGAGAAAGGAGATGAAAACTGAGTGTGGATCAGACTAGCTGAGGAGAGAAATCAAGTGACTGGACAGGCTGGTATATTATTCAATTTGATATACTTTGAGTTGTTTTTTTAAAGACTTACGGATGCAAATGTGCTACAGAAAGGCATAAAGAAGAAAAGGAGAGCAATATCCTTTCCCTGGCAGAGTTAAGCAGACCTGGCTAAACAGTGAAGCCTCCAGAAAAACAATGTGGCAATGCAGCTATGAGTTAAAACAACAGCTACATTTTTTCCTATAGAAGAGGTATTGTTTATTTTAAGCTACTGTTTGGTAACTGATGGTTCACAGAATGACAAAACTGCTTAATAACAAAGAGCTTCTAAGATATCTCCTGAAATATTTAGTGAGGAATGCCTGTAGAGTGTGGATATCTGTTCTGGCGTGGGTAGTCAGAGCTGATCATTTATTTATTTAGAGAGAGGAGTGGGAAAAGCAATTTGGGTCTGTAGGAGAAAATGAGGCATAGGTTTGAAAACCCTTGAATCACTTTTTGAAAATAAGGCACATAAGGCAATGTCACATAAGGCAAGCCCGGACATACTTGTGCAGCCCTGGCATTTCTAAAGCTGTTGCCAACAGCCTGCATGAACACTCCCAGTGGCTTTCAGGGCAAAGTCAGGCATCTTATTTGAAACTTTTTTCTTAAGTGGCTCAACCTAATCCAGTCTGACAATCTGTTATGGTGGCATAGCTAATAGGGATTGTAACAAACAGCAGGGGGTTGTAACGTCTTGAACAAATGCATCTGTTCCAAAACTGAGGGATAATATTTGCATGAGATATTATTAGGTTGAAAAAATGATCCTACATTCTTACTTTATGTGGACTACGGATTTTGGGGTTGGTATTTTGTGCTTATGCAGCCTGTTTGAGTGAAGCTGGGCTATTTGGATTCTTTTTCTTCCACAGAAGTATGGAAGAATAATCCAGAAGATGTTCTTTTTACAAATTTAAGGAAGTTCTCACTTTCTCCAAAATCTTGTACGAGACTACCTATGTCCACTGGAGCGTGTACACAATCTTCACATGTTTTCACAGCAGGGTAAAATATATACACTGTCAGTTCAGAATATAGTTGAGAGAGAAATTTCCTTGAACAGCTTCTCTCCAGATAGAGCAGAGGATGTTTTTTCTGGTCTCAGGAGACACCAAAGGCTCAGTCTGCTCAAGGTGAGCATGGCTGGCCCTTGGGCTGGCACTGGCCCTGCCGCAGCTGCTCCCATCCAGCCTCTGCAGGCCTGTGTGCTCACGCCAAAAGGGCTGGCTCCCTTCCCTGCACCCAGTGCATGTCAGGGCATCCCAGTACACAGTGCTGGCACAGGAACACTACCTGACCGCTGACAACTTGTGTTCTGCTGCAGGCTCAGCACGTACAGCTCGGGGCACCTTCCTGTGTGTCTGGGATGCACAGGATGCAATGCTCAACATGATGAAAGAAAAGAAAGATAACAGGGAGTTGCCAGGAGCAATTCCGAGCATTAAGTGGAACATGGCAAGTTAGTATTATTTAAAATATACCTAAAGAGAAATACCTCCGGAAGCACCCAAATCTCAAGCTTGTTTTCATTACAGGTAACAGGAATTTTGCCATCAACTTAACTGAGAAAAGGATGTAAATTTTAGTAAAGCAAAAGGAATATAATTTGGCCAGGTATTCAAACTGCTGTGTAACAATTTGTACGTATTTAATGCAGAGTGGAACTGACTGGGAAAATACCCCGGAAAGATTAGAAAAGCTAAATCAGATGTATTGATTCTCCAGAAGTGAGACAATTCATGGGAGCAGATGGATTTTCAGCAGTCCCACTGAAGTTCAAGAAAGATTTTTTTCCTACCAGTTCACTCTCTCACTGCATGACTTCTCTCCCAGGCATGTCTGCTGGGGAGAATGAATCAGAAACAGGCACCCTTCAGGCTCCCTGGAATTTCATTTCTTCACTTCCAGAAAGCCAGGTGCTCTTAGAGTTAGCTGTCTTGGAGATACAGTTAACTGAATAGTCAATCTGTTAGCCAAGCAATATAAAGGGCATCTCAGAGGCCTCAAACCCAAACAAAGTAATGTCTTAAAGATCTGAAGCTGGTACTCCTCAGGATTTCTAGTTTCCCGGACTGTTTAACAGAGAAAGAAGTTTCTTGGCCCTTCTGGGTAATGCTGTAGAATAGAAAAGCACAGGAATCCAGGACCTTGTTGTCTATGAAGTGCCAAGACTGATGAAAGTGTTATTTGTATGACACATTAATGCCAAGTGCACGATGCTTATACTTGGGGATGAACTGAATAAACAACATTTAACAGTCATACCACACTTTGCAAACATTCTTTAGTTATAATATTCTTATTAGTCTCTGCTTATCAACACCAATTCCTTCGTATGTACTGAACACATACATTCCCCAGTTCCTGCTTAAGCCACCAACCACAGATCTGCTACTACTGCCTGTTTTAGTAGCTGTACGAACAGGATGCATGATAATGTTTTGCCATCAGCATCTTGTGAAGACCTATTTGGCTGTACAAATTATTTTCCTAGGTTAAAAAACACTTATTGTCTTGTACCATTCAGTATTAGAAGAATCAATTTACTCAACACAAGCCAGTTACCAGGCATAACAGCAACATTTCCGCAATCAACGCAGTGCTTCATTTTCTGCACTTACCTCAGTGAATCTCATCTCCTCACTGTAAATGGCTACTGTGATGAAATTAAAATTTAGAAAGAAAAGCCTATGTCTTGAAAGGACAACACACAGAAGAATCTTTGTACGTGGTTTCTGCCTTGTTCATGGAAACCAAAGTCTTGTGAAGTACCTGCCAAAGCCTGAACCCTGCAAAGGTGGGATGGGGATGAAAGTGCAATAGAACTGAGTACTAAAAGCATTTGAAATGAAAATATGTTTCCCTGCTTTGCCTGCTTTCCTGTTTATACACTCTTCTCCACTCTCCCTCTCCGACCAAAGATGAGGAAAGTTATTTCAGATACACATTTCTAATTATTTTATTATCAAAAAGACACTGAATGCTGTGAATTGTTTACTCTCATACATTTTTTAACATGACATATATGCAATTTTCTTGTTTTGAACAGTGGAACAGAAGAAAAGATCTGAAAGCACAAGTGTGGATGCAAGGGAAAAAGAGAGCAGACAGATAGACAGATCCCTCAAGGCCAAAGGAGTCTTCCACCGAGCAGAGACATATTATCTTTGAAAAGCAGGTCTTACACCCAGATGTTTTTATGTCACTTCACCAGCATAAAGGGTTCTCAACACAAAGAATCGGACTTCTGAGAATAAATCCTACAAAAAAAGGTGCTAGTACTTGACGTAATAATGTCTGAAAACCTTCTCCAGTTTTGCAGCCAGTGCAGGAGCTGGATTAAAATAAGATCTGAATGTATCGAGCTGTGACTTTTCTTCTTACCCTGGTAGTAACATCACAGTGAAAGGGCAAAAACAAGTGATAAGCACTGAGATATCCAGGAAGAAAAAAAGCCTGCGTGTTTTTCAATGTTCAAGTTTAAATTACAGCAAAACACTCTGACTTGCCATTTGTCGCTCTTTAGCACCAGCACTGACTATTGCCCAAGAACGTTGTGTGATCTCCAGGGTGCAGAGAAAGGCCATGTCCATTCCAGCCCCACTCCAGCCGCAGCTCTGGCCTTTCCCTTTCCAAAGAGACCAGAGGAGTCCAGCCTATGGAGGTTTCTGTACCTTCAACAGCAGAACACACAGCAGTCTCATTAACTCCTAAGAGGTTTTCCTGTCTATGGACTCTGCTGAACAGCAGACAAAGAACGGGAGAGAGGAAAAAAAGAACTTGCAATACCAGTAAAATGATCAATATTTAGTAGGATATTTTTATAATTAGTTTCTTTAAATCTAACTATAAAAATGTCCAGCAAAGAACAACTGAGTTTTTTCACAACCTTTAGAAAGCTGCATTTCCTCAGTATTCAACTTGCTTATTCTTTTTAAAAAACAACACACGTGTTCTACAAGGTCTTTTTTCCTCTCCTCTAATTCACTAGTAGCTCAGAATAAATCTCTTCCCCTCAATTAGTTCTAGGACTGAACACACTGATGCAGTAGTTTGTTTTGCATGCATTAAAAAAAAAAGTAAATAAAAAAAGTTGGATTAAAGGATTCTACCATGACTTCTAGAAGTCTCATTCACAGCAAGTACCCAGCAAATCCTAAGTGCTTTTCTGCCTCAACTAAACTCAATTAGTGACTGCTTGACTCTGATATAAATTTATCATGAAGTGAAGAAGGTTAAAGGACATTCACCCCAACCTGCATACAGCCATGGATCTGAGCACAATAAAAACCTACTTCAGTATGGAAGTTGCAACTTAAACCAACAAAACTGCAAATGCTGCTTTGATCTTTTTCTGTCATGATCTAATTATTAAAGCACAGGCTCTGTTTTGTGTCTCAGTTACATTGATTCACTCGAGCAGTAGCATAACTTGTTTAAAATGAAGACCTAAAGTACATTCCATAGTTCTTTTCTGAATCATGGTCTCGTGGCTTTTGTTTGTAAGATGTCCTGGTTATTTTCCTATGACGTAAAATTGGAGCAAAGCACCAACTTGTGTTAAACTATAGCTTTAACAAAGATACTAAGCCCCTCATAACAGCACTCCTAGAAGTGGAAAATATGTATCTGCCACTGCATGGAGTTCCGCCTGAGCTTTGAGAAAGCAGGACAAAACCCCAAGGGTCAGTGGATGTGAAAGCACAGCTCTCACTTGTAATTTGGTAATTTTTTTCCTGCCTGTCACAGAGCTCCTCTAAGATGAAAAGGAGATTTTGGGATCACCTTTAATGGTGGTCACCAATGATATATTCCTTTTTTTTGAGAAACTGAAGTCACTGGGGGCAGTGCTCTGAATATAATAAGCACAATGCAACATAATCCTTGAAATCAGGTGCTGAAGATCTCTAGCTAGGAACATAAAGGTGGCTGTTAGTTCAGTTTTGCTCCAAGTCCAAAGTACCTTTGTTCCCTGTGCATCACACCTAGACCACCTTCTCTAGTCACCCTCTTTCAAACCAGAGGCTGAAACTAATGGTTGATAATTTACCTTATCTCCCAGCCAGGTCCCATCTCAGCTGTGGACTCAGCAACCACAGGGCACACCGATGTCAGATGACGACAATTTTTAAGGCTTTAGATGCGGTGCTTATCTCTGCTCCATTTGCAGTGTCCTTGGTCCTAACCGTGTATTTTAGAATAGTCATTTTCATATGCTTTGTTTCCCAGCCACAACCTTTGCTACATACAGACTTTCTTTCTCCTAGAGAGGTGTAAGAGCATGTGTGTGTTCGGGAGGGGGGAGGTGAGAGGGGGGCAGTAACAACGTGTATACCTCGTTCCCAAAGATGTTTCTTTAAAAGATTGTAAAGCAAAGCTTTTGGATTTTAAAATAACCTTTTTTTGTTAGTTTTTTCTGAGATGTGAAGGGAACGTTTCAATCACTTTCACCTCCCTCTTCCTAAAATGACTCCAGGTTATTTCTTCTGTGTAAGAGTTACATCAAAACTTTCCCTGAACCTCTCCAGAGTACTTTACTCCGAAAAGCAACTATCAGATCAAAAAGTACTTCTGTTTATTAGTTCAATCTCCTTCATTAGATTCCTTCTATCGTGTGTTTTCCCACACAAACAGTGATAAAAAAAATCTGCTAAAATCCACTGACAGCTGCAGCTGTGATAGACTTTTCCTTAAGCCGATTAGCTGCCGCCTCCCCGTTCACACCAGTTTCTGTAAGCAGTTACCATATTACACGACAATCTGCTGATTTCATCTGCACTGGCATCAGGCAGCATTCAAAGAAAGTCTGGCCTCATAATAACAGGCTTTGAGAGCCGGGAATCTCCTCTACACACACATACGCACAAGCTGCTATCTCTCAAATTGTAAAAACCTGTATGATTTAGGAATTCAGCTCTGAATGAATAGGGCATTCCCACAAACAGACACTGTAAACTAGTGTTTACCAAACTATTCTCTGCTCAAGCTTGGCTTTTTTTCAGCTCTTGCAACTGTGATGCTGAAATTTGCTGCGGTGCTAAAAGAAAACTCGTCTTTGCTCAATCTTCCGGCTCATGCAAAAAACGTGAAAAACATCTCTTCAGACTGGAGAAAAATGAAGCAGCTTATGTTGGAACACCGAAAACTTATTCTCCTCTGCTCAGCCCCTCACGTGTGAAAGCTTCCACTTGCAGTAGCTGCTACCCAGCAGTCAGAAGGGATGCCCTGTGGGCTCCTTCTCTACATGAGTGAGCCAGCAAGAAAATGCAGCTTTGAATTCCCTCGTCACTCCTGCCGAGTCACAGCTCCATTTTGGGGGAAAGGGTCTTCAAGGTCTTAAAATAGTTGAGAAGAGGGTTTGGAGACCCTGACTCTAAGTAGACCAGGTGACATGTCAAGAGGTCTAAGTTTAGATAGAAATTATAGATTTGAGGTGGCTCTTAGAAGAAATTTTGATGATAATGATTTATCTTTTTGGCCTTCTGCTAAAAGTCACAAAAGGTAGCCCCTGAAAACAAAGTTACTTAGTTTGCTTTCGCTTTCTACAAAAATTGCAAGCAATGTCTTTTTTTTTAGTGTCGCTGTTGATGGAAAAAAAAGGAAAGAAAATGGCAGAGCACCAAGTCACAGAGGAATTTTTGGAGGAGACATGGAAATTAAGGCTCATAATACAGTATAAAAAGGCTGCAAGATGCCAGTTTAATGTTTAGAAAACAGGCAGCAGGCTCATGTGAGGGAGAAGACAACACAGTCATTCATCCTGAATAACATTAAGAAAGATTTTTCATCCTGTACATGCCCCTGATCTCTGAACAAGTAGTTTCCTTCTGGGTAGGAGGAGCACAGCACTGTCAGTAATCATATGCAAAAGATGCAAAAGTCACTTTGTCACTACTGAGATTACAGCATTCGCCTTTAATCTGTTTGGCTTTTTTAACAAAAAATCTGAACAATAAACCCCAAAGAAACCAACCAAAAGACAAACCTGCTTAATCTTCAGGACTCCAGGCTTATAAAAACCTTTGGCTGTGACAATTTAGAGTTTTGAAATTTTTCCAAAATTGTCAAATGAAGATGGTTCCCCACTGTTGAATTACAATGCAAGTAACAATGTTAGGTAGCTCACCTTCGTCATGACATATTGACTATGGTCAACACCGTAGCACTTTGCAGCTGGACACCCAATCAACCCAGGAATTTAGGTATGGCAGTATGAAGAAGAAACTGGCTATTTAAAATTTCAGTTGCAGAAGAAGATTAAGCATTAGAGCAAGAAGGTACAACTCTATTCACAGGAACATTTAAATTTAATGGTTTCTTCTTCGCATATTTCCACTTCTTCCAAAGCAGACCACAGCTCTAAAGAGGTTCCAACCTCAGAATTCAGGTCCCAGTACTATATACTATCAAACAGGATGGTTTAGCACTGTCAGCACTCTCCTTGTTCTAGTTTTTTTGCAGATATAGAATTTCAGCACAATTGATAGCAACCATTTTACTTCTGATAGAAAGGCAAACTCCAGCAGAAAATGGCCCTACCAAAGTTTTTTTTTTCTAGCTTGCTCCTAGCCAGCAGTTTAAGAGCCTCACAATAAATATATAATGAGGATGAAAGCTCTTGCATTATACACAGCAGTAGGTAGGAAAATGTATATAATGTACAAATATAAGTCACAAAATCTTTCAATTGATGTAGAATAATAACCAGATTTAGACTTGAGACTGAGAAGGTAGAAAAAAACAAACTGAAAATTTCTGTTACATGATCTATTGTTCCTGGAAAAAGACAAGAATCTTCCTTATGAGCTTGATTTTAGCTCAGCATCTGACCAGAGTCATTGAAACACCATCAAATCTATACTGGAGTTATTCTGAAAGGAAAAAGTAGAAAATGAGGTACTTACTCCCCATGGAGGCATGGAAAACAAATGAGAGAAACACAGCAATAAAAATATATGATTATGAAAAATAGGCACTACAATGAAATGTTGCTCTGACAATGGAAGGTTTCAAAATAATTTGTTACTTTTTTAATTCCATAATACAAATTTCTGGTTGAGAAATAAGATTCTCTGAATAATCCAAAGAACTATTTCACCATAGCAATGATTATTATCCTATTTAAATAAAAGACCTGTGTTTCTGTAGTAATTATCATACCATATCTCTAATTAATTATTACTCAAAATATCTGTTAAAATTCTTGCCAGCCATTTAGAAACAGGCACAAATTATTCCCTTTGATCAGACTTGCATTGCTAAAGGCACATTAAAAATACAGAGAGTCTGGAAAAGCCTTACAAAATTGTCCATAAAGCCAGAATTATGTTAACTACTGCAGCAGCCCTTCCTCTGCATATCCCGAATTTGATTGCATGTGAAGAGAATTGCTCTCTTTGGACAAGAGGTCAATCCACACCCCCAACATTAAATTGCATACAGTTTAAAAGAAAACAATTGCCTTCTAATTTGAATACACCATGAAAGAAAATCAGGACAAAAAAACCCCACAAGGCTTTTGAGAGCTTCAAATCATGTTACAGTTAAATAGATGATACCAACTGCACAGATTTTGAAAGGCTGAATACGACCTCTGGATGTTTAGCATACTGCCAAGCAGTTAACGAAGAGAAAAACCTGGCCAGAGAAAGTGATGGGAAGCTCCCACTCCTATGAGAAACTCTATGGATCTCTAATTCCCACGAAGAGAATCTCATCTTTTTAATGATTCCTGTGAATGACCCATGATAGAGAAGACAGACTCTTTTCACAATTCAAATTTGTGATGCTCCTGGACTCGGTCTTCAAATCTCTTGATGTTTCTTTCACTAAACCTTCCCTGGAGTCGCAATTTCTATGTTGGAGTCCTTACTTCTATTACAAAAATACGATACAGTTTTAAAACGTACTAAAAATCCAGATGTAATAGGTTCTGTATAAGAACTCAGTGTCATCAACCTATGACCAATGTGTACACCTTTTTAGCCAATTATTTTGCCCATTTTCAGCTAGTCACAGTTATTAAATAATTTCTGTAAGTTTTTTTAAGTAAGTATGAGCAGACACAATTTAAATATGATGTACGCTAGGGATATATTTATATCAGAGAGCACTTCCATCTACCTGGAACAAACTCGTTTCAGTTCAGAACTCAGAGAAAAGGCTGAGGTGCTGGAGATGCTTTCCTGCCTCTGAATGACGCAGCTCATGGAAACCCACCAAAATATACTTTAAAACATATGTCATCCTATTCACAAGAAAAAAATACGTTTTTTCTTCAGATACCACAGTTCCTCATAAATACCCTCACAGTCTCTCACTGAACCACAGAATAGGTAATACTTAAAAAAATTCAGAAGTACAAAGAGTACTGAGCCATGATGTAAACTCTCCTTCACTTGTTAGATCTTTAGATTAAGAAAGCTGACTAATGAAAATATGATTTATGGAAAATTCCAGTAAGATTCAATACAAGCAGTAAATTACTTTCCTACAGTTTAGTAGGCCAACTATTGAACTCGGCAGAAAGAACTCTACTTTGTATCTAGTTCAACAAAAAGCCAGGACACCTCTGAGGCTGTCTGGAGGTCCTGTTTAATTATGCAGACGCTTCAGGCTCTGTGACAGTCTCTGCACAGCGTGGCTGCAATGAACAGATCCCCATTTTAAACCCAGAAAGGAGTTGTTATTGGGAAAAAAAAAAATAATTCGAATAATCAGCTGCTGAAAAAAGTAGTTGAGAGCCTGAACTGTTAAAATAACTAAGTATAAATTTTAGGAGGAATTATTTCCTCTAACAGCAGTTACATCGCAATAACATAGTCTTGAGATTTCTTTCAATATAGTCACACACATCAATCAATCTAGAAACATGTGAGACTGCTCTAAAAATATCACCAAAACCCAACAAACAACCCCACCCCAAACCTAACACAAATTAAGGGGCTTCTCCCTCCACCCCCCGATATGTAACATGTGATGCTAATGGGAGTTTTGTGCACTTCAAGAAAAGCATAAAAAATAATTCCCATATGTTGCATTTGCCACAGGGAATTTGTTACATTCACTGATGTTAAATTAGGGCATTGTGTATACACTTTAGAAACAGAATCAGGCCATAAAAACTCCTCCATGTTATTACTTGAGCATTCATTCCTCAGATTGTCTCTTTGCTGATATTAAAGTCTGAATGTTGTTCATCAGAGAGTGACTGATAATAAAGAAGTGATTGACAAACTTATTACTTGGCTTTAAAAATAAGTTCTCCCAATTCAAAAGATTCTTCTCAAGCCCAAGGAGACCTGGCTCGTTCTTTGTAGCAGAAGGCTGTAATTGGAAAAAATATACACCGAGGAAAAAATAGACTTGCTTTGTATTTAAACTGTAAATAACTAGATATAAGATTCTCACTTGAAAGTATCTAGCATGGCTTAGAGAGAGCAGTACGAGCAAGGTGTGGGATTGGGGGAACCCCACAGCTCTTTGATCTTTTCCTTACTTCACCACCAGCCTGGTAAGTCTGAGCAAACAGGGTTACCCTGTGGCACTCTCTTCAGAGCTGCCAATATGATAAAGTCAGGTATGTTCAATAGCACTATGGGATGGCTCTTACTTGTCCTCCAGGCAATGCCCTGTGGCCCATAACCCCCTGTGCCTTAGTCAGCCCTACAGCCAATGTCTGATTGCACATCCGCTTACACACCATGAATCTGGGCTACTGATAGAAACCATGATCCCACTCTCCCCTCTCAGCCCTCCACTTTTTCCCAGCCCCTTCTCTGCTGCCAGCAGCTGGGGAGCTAGGTGAGCTCCCTTGTCCCATTCAGGCTGATGCTGAGTGAACGCTAGTGATGGCAAGAAGGGCTAGGCATGAGGACGTGATGGGACCGGCCTCTGACAGCAGCAACACAGGTTTGTGCCAGATTAACGTGGCTCTCTAAGGGTGTCTCTGGGTGCGCTTCACACTAGAAGCAAGATGATCTGGCAGCTAGCTGCCACAGAAAGGGCCATGTTTGCAACCCCAAGACCTCTCCTGGTCACGCTTTTCCTTCTTTGGGTGAGAACTGGACCCTGCTGGCAGAAAACTATTCCCTATTTCTAGTACATTTCTTCTGCTGCCTGTTTAGCTCTCTGAGACAGTTTACTGCAAGGGCAGACAAGCAACAGTGCTGTCACCAAGGAAGCAGCAGGAGCAGGGAAGCAATGGCATGAGCTATAACGTGAACCATGCCTTGTTTGTAGGAGCAGTCCCATAGCTCCGGCAGCAGAGGTGTAAATAATCCTTTAGTGCCAAGGGTCTAATTGAAGACCGCTTTTTGGACTGCTTTTTGATTCTTTGGGCTCTAAGTTAAGGTCAGACTGGCTCATTTCTTACTTTCAATGAATTTTTTGCCTTAGGTACACCTAAGCACACCAGATCTCGAGCACGTAGACTAAACTCCAGCAGCTTCTTCTCTTAACCATGAGCCTGTTGCAATGAGGTCAGTGAGATTCAAATGGAGGATGAAGAGTCATGCTTGGCACAATCTGCAGCCTGACACTGAAGCATGTGCATAGGTGTTCACAAATGCAGAGGCAGACCAAGTCTTCAAGGGTCCTGACCACAGGATGTTGTGCTGAAATTTGCCTGTTTAATACTCAGAGGCACTTGACAGCAAAACCAGATGAAAATAAAACCTTCCCATTAGAAGTTGTGCTATGGGATAATGCCAGCTGCTTTCATGAGCTTGACTCTATGTTCTAATTCAAAATAACTGGCTTACTCAACTTTCTTTTTCACGTCTCCTTTTCTTTTAATCCTGGGCCAAGCCAAAATCCCCCATGAGCCTTGTACTGCTGACCTTCAATCTCTGTCAGGATGGTTTACCATCAAGTCTGAAATCCTCAATCATGAACTCACACACCATTACCTGAAGCAGCTGCTCTTTTTCTAGTTGACCTTTTAAACTACTGAAGCTCATGTTTTAGTCAGGGTCATCTTTCTTCTGCTTCCCCTTCCCTTATCCATTTTCCTCCCTTGCCCAATTACTTACATGTGAACTTAAAAACACGTTACATACGTTTATTTGGCTTACTCTCTTGGACTCCTCCACCTTTAAATACAAATTAGATGTTTTGTTATTTAAGACAAACCATTGCCTTCCTGTATGTATTTGTTTCCTTACTCAACTGCAATTTATTTTCATTTTGGATTCCAATTCACATCTTGGTACCTGGTTGTTTAGCAAGAACTGAATCCATCTTTCTTCCTGTTTGCTCAGGATTCTGAAGGAACATTGCCAATGGCTTTAGAACAGTGCCCTGCCACACACACATGCAAGATTACAAAGGACCTTATATTTCCTTAGAGAGCATGAATGTAAAAGCTATTTCTAGGAAAGTCAGAGGCTATAACAATGTAATGCTGTTTAGTACTCCAAAATCGTAGCTACATCTCAGCTGCATACTGCAGATTCTATTCATCTGAAGAAGATTCAGGCTAGTGCAATGGTACAAAGTAGCTTTTTCTCATTACAGGTTGTGGGGAGAACTGGAATGCTGACAATTTGACTACCAGGGATTTTACCTTTGGAAAAGATTTGAATTTTGGCATGAAAATCAGAACAGATGAGTACTGTCCTTCAACATAAGTTAAAGAAAAAATTATGTATTTTGAAAGAAGTAGAGTCTCTTTCTTACTCAGAAAGGGACAACAGTAGTCAGTGGTTTTCTGAAACCCTTGCCCAATCTCTGACTTGTCTTTAGCAAGTTACTCGCAGTAATAAAACAACCACTATGTTGGAATTCAGGTACACAATCAAGATACTTTCAGATAGTTCAATGACATTCAAAACAGGTGGAAAAATATTCATATTGATTTCCTGTTTCGGTAGCATTAAGATTTATTTACTCTTGATGTTGCAGTGACCTCTAGTTTGTCTTGGTCAATACATACCTCTAGAGTTGATAAACCTTAATATTCACCTCCATGAGAGTCAATATCCACTTTATAATATAAAAGCTATCCCAAGGGATCCCAAGGGTCACTCACCTCTTTCTTCTCTTAATGTGAAAAAGGACTGAGCTTGAATAGTTGGCAAAATTGAGAAGGGAAAAAAACATCCAATGAATTCTGACAAATTAAAGAATGTGTAAAATGCGCCACTGACCTTTATCTAAAAGGACTCTGGATTAAATAATCATCTAGATTTGTGTATTAGAGATGAGGCAGCCCGTTTTTTATAGGATAACCTCAAGTTCGTCCTTGGGGAAGATCACCTGCAACTAAAAACTCAAGGTACAACTTGTCTATTTTTACCTGACTGCCTTCTTGTGATGCTCTCCCCAGAAATCACCAATAGCTGGAACTGGGTGTTGATTTCCTGGCACTAGTGTTCACTTCCTGCTAGTCATGTAGCTCTCAAAAACTGATTCTGGCTGTCAAGAATCGTATTCCCAGTGCATGTTAGGGAGCCTCCTACAGAAACAACCACACTCAGGATGGCTGCTTTATCACCAAGGGAGCCTTAGGCCTTCCAGTCTGTGCTTATTCCTGTGAAGGAACTTAACTGAAGGGCAAAATAAGTTTCCCCATAATACAGAACTGTAGTACCAGTTTTAAATGACTGCTATTAAAACGTCAGAGTTTTTCCAATATTTACTGTAGAAACATTTGGGGATTTGGCAGGTCCTTCTTATTCTCCATCTACTCAGGCAGCAACTACTGTGAGATGATTTTTTTAAATTTTTTTTTTACAACAACTGCTGCCTGTCTCAGTGCGCAATGAACTGGCACTAGACCAGGTTTGCACACATCTGTGTGTGTGTGTCTTTTAAATTGAAGAGACCTGTCACTGCAACTAAACTGACTGATGAGCAATTCCTGTCTTTTGAACCTTCTGGTGGGAAAAAGTCCCCTGCAACTGCAACAGCTGCTCCAACCCGCAAAGGACCTACTGCAGGAATGTGAGCAAGGGGAAAATGTGTTCTGGTGCCCAACAGACTTTCAGTTGCCAGAAGAGCTCTGAAGATAGTAAGAGATGATTGATATTAGGATGGATCTAACATATACTGGGAACTGGAGCAGTGCCCAAGACTGGGCTAGGTGTCACGAAAAGCTATGTATATACTCCCACGTACCTCCATGTATAAATGTAAGCTGCTGTCTTCATGTTTGAAAGTGCAAGATTTTTAATAAAACACACATTGTAGAACTGTTTCCAGCTCTGCTCCACCACTGAAAATCTTAGGTACAATGCACTACAATACTTTATCAAAATTCTTGCAGAATATTTGGGCTGTTTCCAGATCTAATTTTACTGTACATGTTAGAACAGATCATTTATTTCCCAGATGAATTAAAGTAATAATAAAGTTTTCAGAAGGGTCCATTTTAGTTGCAATCTTACTTTTCATTTACTTTAATAATATAGTGTAAGAAACTCTTCAGTTCATCTTTATGCTGATTATGGTATTTTGTATTTGATGGGAACCTCTTGGTCAGCAATAATGAAGACATAACAATAGAAGTTTAACAATATGCAGCAAGTATTTTTAGGTGGGCATTATTTACTTGTAATTAAAGCTACATTAATCTCTTTTAGAAGGGGTATTACCTGCAATATTGCTACTACCTCACCTAAGTTATAATAGTTGTAAATCACATAGTGAAGTAAACGTCATTTTACAACCACTTGATTCTATGTAAAGCTATTCATTAAACTTTAACACTTCTATTGATTCTTCAGAGCAATAAGAAAAATAATAAAATCTGAACTGCAGTTTAACACTAAGTCCGACTGCACATGGCTAAAACAAAATCTTGCACTATAAAGCTCCCAAGCCAATGCATAACATCGCTGTATTGTCAAAAGCTGAGGGTTTGCCCCACTGCCATGATCCTGACAGAAAGCTCTTCCAAAATTATCCTTAAGATTAGGAACCCTCTATTAATCTCCAATCAAAAATTACCGATAGCTCGTCCGGATATACTTCTTTACAGCCATTATTTGGTGCAAATTCTTCTTTCTTGAAATAGACTCTGAACTGTCTTTCATAAAGTTATTATTTCCCTTATTGCCTTAATTTCATTACCCTGTAGCACACAAGCTTTTCTAGCCTCCCTTAGAAGGAGATGCCATCCATCCTGTCTTAGCTGTAGCAGCATTTGTGCATCTGTTCTAGTGTATGTCTTCTGTTTGAGGGCATGAATGACCAGAGTCACAGGCATCCTGTACCTCAGACGCCAGCGCTCAACCCATTCCCTAGATGTATCAGAAATACGTAGTCTGGTGCAGCTGGGGCTCTTGCTGCCGCCTTCTACTAGTAGCTCCATGTCTGCTTCTCCTTGTTAGCAGTTTTTATCACCAGGTTTCAAAAACTACAGGTTAATTTTTGTCCCTGTGTCACTGATCAGACTCAGAGACAGGGGCATGCTCAAATCCTGATATAAACTTGCCGTCTACTCTCTTTCCCTCCCAACAAAGCATGCTGTTGGTATTGTCTGCATATGCCCACTACATGGTCTTCCTGACGTTCCTGCTACTTCTTGGTTGAAAACCAGAAGCTTGTAGCCATTTCAATTTGTATGCCATTGAGCTATGCTTTTCACATAAATAAATTTTACAGAAATGAAAGAATTTTCTCATAAAGTTAAAAAAACATATAATTATACAATATAAAAAAGTCTGAGAAGCATTATTATTCTTGCTTTTCCGTGGAGAAACCAGAATACATATGCCTCTGAATACAGATTTGCATTTTGTGTTACTTTGGAAATCACCAGGTTGTAACATAACACGACTAAGAATTTTCTGTGAAGATGGGTTTGTCTCTTAAATATCCAATACCTCAAGAAGAGGTGATATCTGGTAATTTGGGTTCTTCTTTGAGACAGGAAACTGAAGTTCAAGGTTTTACACTAAAAAACAGAGTGGAAACATTTGTAAATCATGACAATTTTCATGTGATAAGATACCATTTCTTGCCTTGATCCAGATGCACTTACATATTCTCTTTTTGGCACAAGAATACAGGAGTCTGAAGAAACACTTGTACTGTTATATTTTGTGATGTGTATTTCTGAGCACAAGCTGTGACATTAATCTAATGTATGTCTCTCTGCATTAACCAATCAGCAAATTCTTCTTGAAACATTGCTTTCCCAAATCTGAGGGCTAGAGATTAGAATGTACCTAAAGTGCCTGCTTATAATTTGTTTCTGCTCTTATGCTCGGGTGGGTAAAAGTCTAAATAGTGTAAATATTTGCTACATAAGTGAAATTGTATTTGGAATCATTCCTAAGTTCTGCAGCCTAGATTTGTTTTCAAAAGTTCAGATACTCAGAAAAGTCTAAAGTCATACATTAAAAAAACCCCACAGCAACGAACAACACTGTAGATTTCCATTGCTAAATGCTGGCAAGTAGTGGCCAAAATCTAAGAAAAAGCACAGTGAGAGAAATTATCTTCCCAGAGCATTTTAACAAAGAGCTTGAAAGAGCTCAGAAATCTGCTGCCTGTGTAACTGGTTCCCTTACAGATCTGCTGCAGTTTGCTTTTCCTCTTCTCTCCGAGCAATCTTTAAGGATACAATAAATCCAAATACTACTGAGAACAGCCTCAGATCTGATACTGAAGTGAGAACTGTTCCATGGAGGGGCAGGTAAATGGAAGACAATGAAAGCTGCATAAAACCTTTATATCCCCACACCCAGCTCTCCATCAGAACATAAAAATCAAGGATCTGGAACAAAATCCCACAAAAGAAATAAACCAAACCAAAAAAAGCCCATGTTTTTACTCACAATTATCACATACACTAGATAATTAATTAACATGAAAAATATTAATGAAGACCTTTTATAGAGATTTCACCCACATCTTTCCATTTTTCACTTTGAAAGAAAAGCTTTCAGGGCAGCTGCTTCCCAGTGCAGTTTTCTTGGTGCCCAGCGCTTTGGAGCACAGGCGCTACAGAAGGGCTGCCCTTCTCCTGCTCCCCAGACACACAAGTGTGGAGCATGACCTTCCCAGCAGCTGCTGCTCCAGTCGGTAACTGCCATGGGGGTATGACGTCGAGGATAATTATCCTCTCACCCAACCTTACAGATACATTAAAAAACCTTTCCTAAATTCTCAAGTGTGTATCCCCATTGAAATATTTCAGATGGAAAACTGATAATGGACAATTTGGAAATATGATCACGCTCTGAGAAGAGATTGAGAAGTGCCACTGTAGGAAAAGAATCTCACCAAGAGTAACTATCAATCCTCTTCCTCATTAGACGACAATCAGGAGGAGGAAGAACGGTAACTGCTAGGAGTAGATGGACTGGCTAAAGTAAGGAACATTTTTTATTTAACTACAGTTGCTTAGAAAACTGGAACCCAATTTCGTTTTACTTCATTGATCACAAAAGGAACTATAAGAGGGATCTGAGAATTCTTTGTTCCCAAGTTACAGAAAGTGGCTCCATCTTATAAACAGCATACAGCAAGAAGAAGAAAATACAATTAAAATTTAATCAGGATTTATTCTTTATTTAATGTGTTCACAAAACTAGCCTGTTGAGCCCTGGCTGAAGGTTTAAACAAGGTTTACTACGGTACCAATCTCTGCTGCAGGGCTGAGAGAACAGGGCAAGCACGGCATATAGATTCCACAACACACTCTGCAGAAGAAGGAGAAAGGTTACAGCTTTTCTCTCAGTAAAGCAGTTGTGGAGGTTGTAACATCCTACCCCAACAATGGCACTTGCAAATGCCTAAGAGTTGCTCCGAGCAGTCACTCTGTGACTAAAGACTCTGGCTGGGTGTCATGGGGTGCACTCCTTGCTTGCTGAAAGGGCACACGCAGCAGAGAGCTGGGAGGTCTTACTTTAACAGCAAATTCCAGGGTCTCAGTAATTCAGGGAAAGAACTAGAGTAGCCTGTAAGGATGGCCCCATGGTCAGCTGTCTGTGGCACAACCAATGGGCAGGGCAAGAACCAGGTTTTTTAAAGGCAACATCCAGAAGTCTGCTTTTATGCTACAGACCCAAAGCTTTGATACCAGGAGGTACAAACGTGACTTCAAGACACTGAATTATTTTTGATTTATCCCCTGAAGGCATAATACAGGCCATATTCAAATGCCTATATTTTCTTTAGAGGATTTTCTAGCTGTAAGATACCAAATGAAAAGTAAGTAGCTGTCATTAGGAAAACAAGCAAATAAAAAAGCTCCCAAAGATCCTTAGAACAATATGGAAGAAAAATATTGAGGTTTTCTTTAGAGCCATGCCCAGTACAGCATGCTGGCACCCTATCTGCTGCTGAATTATAAACCTCTCAGAAACCGAGGCTATAATTACAGCTGGGTGACACTTGAACTTTCCATGGCCAAACATTTCACAGGATATAATTTCTGCATGAGTTTTCATGGCACATTTTAAAGCTTTGAGCTTCTTCCATCAACTTGGAATTTTGTGGTGCTCTTTTGCCAAGACTTAAATGAATAATCATTGGTAAGTAATGATAAAAAGGAATCACGTTCATTTTTAACAGCAGGATCAGTGAGATAGCTCACTTTATATTCTTGGTACTGAAGCAAAGGATAGAGGAAAGTGGCCAGCAGTGTTATCTGCAATGTTTTGTTACAGTGAGTGATAGCTACTGGTTTAGAGGAGAGGGCATTTCATATCTTCCTTTGCTTTCAATCACATCTTTTCATTAGTGATGACAACCTCAAAACCACCTGGAGATGGTGCAGATGAGCACTTATAAGCTTGGATGGTTATCTGGAGCTTATCTGAACAACTTTTATCAGCAAAATTGTGATGAGAATTTCACAAGAACAGCTTTTTTTTGGTTATTCCTTTTCCTTATTAGGTACTGCAAGAGCTTGTCAGCTGCTGCATTCAAGACCCAGCTTGCTCTCCTGCTCCAGACAGGATGTGATCCAAATGAAATTATTTCATCAGGTTTTCCAAGTGTTTCAGTGGATGCAAAACTAGCACTGTGAGAAGATGACAACAAATGAAGCTATACTTAATTTCTAGGCAAAAAATCAGGAAGATAGAAAAGCCCATGAACTATACTCTGTTGTTTCTGTCTTTTCTTTTCTTTCTCTTCTTTTCCATTTATACCACAAAATTGAGAGAAGGTAAATTCAGACCAGGTAGAGGAAACAGCTGCTAAGATTTAGCACAACTGGACTGAAAAACAGAGGGGAATGAAATGCCTGGCCATTTGGGTCAGTTAAAATTGGATAAAGGAAATCACTGGAAAACAGAATACAGAGGACAATTTTGAACTGGCTGGAGGGCAAATAATATGACCTAATGCAAGCATCCATTTCCAGCACGCTGAATTCCCCTGCACAGCAACAGCTTTTACTAGCACGGATGCGGACAACTGGAAAAATCAGTAGCCTGGTTAACACCGGTTTCCTTTCCTGCAGCTCTGCCCACCAAAAGCAGCTCTGTCCATTGGCAGGTGGTACCAGCTGGGACAGGTTTCTCAGAGAGAGGAAGGGGCTGAAGGGCTGTTGCTGTCACCTTAGAGCTGGCTCCTGTCACTGCCACCCCTGTCTCAGACGCCGGCAGAATCCAAGTGGCTGCTGTGATGCATTTAGTCCCACTTGAAAAGCCAGCACAAACCGATTCGTGCCTCTGACAATCAATAGCAATAGAACTATTTTCTTCCATACTTTTAACAGGTTTGGGTCACCTAATACATTCAGAAATTAAACACCTTGCTGTGCTTTCCTCCAATTTTTTTGAAGTTTTGTTGTGGGCTGGGTTTTTTTGAGGAAACACATCGATTAACAGATACTGCCAAAGGCAGATTTTTTGCTCAACAGCTGTTCCTTCACTATAAAGAAAGCAGCAGAATACATTACAGACAGAAAAAGCATCCCTCGCTACATGCTGGAGTTATCTATCAGAGACCAGAAAGAAGTTCCAAGAGTGATCAGCCCCTCATACTAATTTTGTAAAAGTTTTTTTCCTTTGACGTTGATTTTTCTACTCTGAAATGTGAAATGTAGTTCAAGATATCCCATGTGGCATGTCAACTTCATTTACCCACTGCATTTCCAATATGTTTTCTCCATACTCTTCTATCCCATCACAGCAATTGCTGTATGGCACAGCATGCTATCATGTTTTATGCAGAATTTCACAGTGAATTCAGTGTTGACTAATGCCTAAAAAGAGCTGCCATAACATGGCCCTACCTTTTATAATAAAAGCATACACCCACAGTTTTAGTCCTGAAAGAGCAACATTCCTCTAACGTCTATCAGACATTTACAAGTGTGGGAGGGGGTCCACTACAAAATCTCAGTTCCAACTACCATCAAATATTCCCATCCAGATCTAAATTTACATCTAGGATTTAAAGCAGCTTCTTATATTTAATCTGTTCAGAACCAATAGGCCGCATTCAGTCATACATGCAAAATTTGTACATACGGTGGAGCAACAGTCTGCCTAGCGGTCCTCAGAAGCTCACTTAGGAAAGTTCACAATATGAAACAATGTCAGTCTCTCTAGTACCTTGGATGACAAATTTTACTTTAGTGTGAAAAGTTGTATTACTCCCCTATGTAAAAGCAGAAGCTGACAATCTGTTGCTCATCAGTTAGCTGAGAGCCATATCTACATTCAACTAAAAACTGAGCAATCATAATTAAACTCCATTGATGCTACCCATCCAATATAAGACACTGCAGAAATATAATTCCAGTTTATAAAAACATGAAAGCTATTAAGAGAACAAACACTTTCACAATTTGTTAATCGCATCCACCAAGATTTGCAGGAGAGTTTTGCAATGCAATAAATATTCAGGAGTTGGGAACCAGCCACATTATCGGCTTTGCAAACACTCTGCACTTTAGAAAAGTCTTTCAGAACGGGAAGGAGGTGGCAGTGTCTTTTCTTCGTTGACTGCAGAGGGAGCACAAACAATTAGCTCAGTTGGGGATGAATCATCCTTAATGCTTTGAAACAGGAATTTGCCAAATTGTATACAACATGGATTCGGTTTCCTCGTGCAAGAAGATACAGTTTTAATTATTCAATTATTTTCATTCTTATGGCACAAAATTGTTGTTTCAGACAAAGAATGTCAACTGCTATTATGATATTTTTGCCTCTTATATTAGCAAAGACACCTTAACAAAATAGAGTGACTACTCTGACTTACATTTTACGTGCAATAGTATTTAAATAACAGGTAAAAGATTAATGCTAGATGAGTTTAAACACCCTCAACAGGTTCACAGCAGTCAGTCTCTCCTCACAGTTACGTGAGCACCGGGTGTATATCCTTCTGCTGAGTTCTAGTCTAATGATCAGGTGGGGTTTCTACCATTTCTTTCTCCCCTTCCCTTTGCTTTGACAAAACGGAAACAAAGGTAATCCTACATTATTTTCTACATTTCTGGTTTGGATGTGTGAGGGAAGGGAAGAGCAAAACTTATACGCTGCTTATACATTTTTATGGCTTTCAGAGCTGAGAAGCAGCTGCTCTGCATATTAAATACCAGCTCTCAAAATGCTTCACTGTTGGCAGGTAAACTGCATTATTTGAATGACATCTTTGGGTGATGAACCTGCAAGGTCAGGAAAGGACTGGTCTTCTGGACATCAGAGAGGGAAAGTGGTGACCATTATGAGTAATTGTTTGCAGTAAGAAAGAAAGGACACACTGTCTGTATTCCAAAAACGTCGAAGTAGATTACAGGGTAGAAAGCTGCCACTGGCATCTGAAGATGTAGCAAAAGGACAACATCAAGAAGGGGCAATTGTGAAAAAACCAGTTAGAGAATGATTCTAGGAAGGAGAAATAATCTTGTCAAAGAGATGGAAGAGTGAAAAACACAGAACTCAGCAGAAAGTAGGCAGTATGAAGATAGGATCCACTTCTAATTTGGGCTGTACTCTGCCTGCTGCTTGTATTTGACAAAAAGTAAATTTGCTGAAATTTTCACATGCAGTTGGAAACAAGAAATTCCTATTGGAAACAAGTCAGAAACAAGGAATTACTGTTGCAAACTTATTCATCCATTCCTCAACTGCTTTTTAGACTGGTTCAAAAGGACCTTCTAATGTCAAAAGCCACAAGGTACATATTACTGATGTTCACATATATAACTGAAAACATACGTAGATGACATACATCACGCCTTGTTAACTTAAATGCATTTGGACCTGCTGTCTCCCGATGTGAAATCAATGCCTGAACTCCCACAGAGTTCAATGGGAGCAAGATCGGATCTGCTATCTGTCACATCAGTAATTGCTACATGCATTAAAAATTAACAATCTAATTTGAAGGGGTGGTTTGTGATCTGAAGCTTTATTGGGTTAAAAGCAACACTTCCAGCTAGAAACACACTTTATCCATTGCTAAATCCACAGCTTCCCATTACTGCTAAAACAAGATCTCTCTCTCTCATTTGCAATATATCATCTACAAAGTCCCTGATCCAATGATATATTCTTAGAATTGAAAGTTTAGACTGATGTTTTGCTTGAGATAATACAAAGCTTTCCATTCCCATCAGTAGAAATTCATGCCCTGTCAACACAAAATTGACTGTTAATGTACTCAAATAATTTAGTTGGGAGAAAAGACAACTAATGCAATTATCCCTGAATGGTTTAGATATTAATGTCTCTAGAGCATACTAAGTGCCCAAAAGCCAATTGTAGCTTCTTAGAAAGAAACCTTTTATCCTCTGCACCTCCCTATAAGAAAGAAAATCCACCTGGGAGCTTACAAAGAGGGAAGAAACCAAATTTTTATCCACATTGCTAGAGAGAGTTCAGTTTATTCCGACCATTATTTTCTCCTTGCTTCTGAAAATCAACAATACATTCAGAGGTAACAAAATGCGCTTTTTCTAGGACATTTATGATCGTCCCACTCACAAACCTACACTACTACTCTCTAATTAATATTCCAGACCCAAAAATCAATGGAATAATGACCTAAAAGCTTTTAATCTCTTTGTCCTGAGTGATTTTACATCACTATACTAAAGATAGAATTTTGGGATCACATCAGAAGGTGGAGTGAAAAAGGAGGCAAACGAAGGTCCTTCTTTATGTTACTAAAACATACCCTTGGTCATATATTGTACAGACATGTCTGCACATACACATGCTTGTACACCTACTTCTGCACTATTAGTAGCTATGTGCAGATACTTCAGATACAATCTTCCAGAGTAATCACTCTACTTCTTAATTTGCAGTAGGCAAAATAAGGTGGAACCAGGCTATGCGCAGGTGGTTTGATTGAATCAGCTGCTAAAACTCACAGCCAGCTCCCAAACTGTCTACTTAACACTGCCTCCAACAAGCCCTGCTGTCCCACAGTGCCATGCCATCTGTGCTTGCTTAGTGTGCAGCTTTTCCTCCTCCTCTTTCACATGTTTCAATTGTACCCCAAAGCCTGTATTTCCTGGCCCTCCTCCCAAGGTAGCTTCTTATTACTGTGGCACCACACAAGGGCAGGATAAAGGTATGCCACCCACATACTCCAAAAATGGTTTCTGTAATAAATGCATTTCTTCAGGCAAATCCACACTCTCAGCTGCTCTGCTAGATTTTAGGATTACTGTTTTAAGTTGCAGTATATTAAACTGTCATTTAAAAAAAACCAAACAACCTACAAAAAATTAAACAGCTGAAATTGATGAGCAGTAATAATAGAGCCGATGACTATGAAGATTAAAAAAGTCAGTGGATGGGATGTATGGAGTACAGCGTTGCAATTTTGCATGCTCAATTCTCAGTGCCATAGATGAGGGAGAAGAGTCCCAGGATACCATCAGCTCTTGAATTAAAGAAGCTGAAGGGGTAAGGATTTCATCTGCTTTACACAGTCTGTACCATAAGCTACTGTGAGTGTTGACTACAGAGCTTTTATCACCCCAGCTACATAGGCTTAACTTCTCGCTACCTGACACATTAGGAAGGATGTAATTGCTTTGTTTCCCAGAGGACAGACAAATACATTCATAGTCTTTAAGCTTCTGTCTTTAAAAATTTTGGACAAATTGCCTGATTTCAACCAGATTTGATAGCAATCTTAATGGTTCATGGACACAGAAATCTGAGTAGAGAATGGAGGCGCAGCAGGGAGAACAGCTGCAGAGTGTGTCCACACTTCATTAGACTCCAGAAAAATCTGCACATGCAGCTTCAGGCAGAGCTCAGCCCAAGCCCCAGTGCAGCCCCAAAGCAGAATTCCATAGAAAACAGGTTTTAGTACACAGTGCAGCCGGAGGTTGTGGACCACTGGAAAAGAAGCAGCCAGATGCTTAGAATACATCTGAATATCCAAAACCCCTTATTCATCCATGAATTAAGCTTTGCTTAGGAAAGGTTTTAGGAATGGTAGCTTGTTAGAGATCACTTATTGACCAAACTCTCTTCCGTAAAATCAATAATGGACACTCGTTATTGTCAATGAAAACAGACTGGGATTAATCCTGAATATCTCTGGGACTCTTTCTATGTGACTTCTTACGTGGCTGATTAAAAATAAAAATACTACTGTATCGTCCTTTGTTTTAGAAAAGCACAGAGAATTTTGGTGACAGTATAAAGAAAACAAAATAGCTTTGTTGTCAAAACAGTTGACAGTCTTGAAAAATAAGGGTTCAGTCCATCACTACATGTGAAGGGGCAGAGAAAGCAGACTATTACATCCCTGCCTGCAAGATAGGGATAATAATCTTTGCATTTTCCTGTTTTATGTCTCTCTTGTCTATTCAGACTGTAAACTTCCAAGACAAGACTTGTTTCTTTTTGATGGTAGAACGAACCAGTTAAACATTATACTGTTAGAATAAATATCCTTTAAACGTTTTAAGGTGAAGATGCTTTTTCAAAGTGTAGTTGTACTAAATCAACTTTCCAGGTTTCTAAATTTGTGCTGGACACCTTGTGAAAACAGCTTTATCTAGGAGGTAAGTCATTTCTACTTTTGGTCTTGAATAAAATCTGGATGTGCCAGGTTTATAATCTCTACAGGATCCTCTGTGTTATTTATAACGTCTGGAGGAGATCAAGTAGCATTAAAAAGTTAGAACAATTTTCACAAACTCAATTTCCATACTGTCAAATCTCATAACCTACCCAAACCCTCTTCAAATACTTTCTGTCCACGTTTTTCTTGTTAGAGGAGCTAAAATATATTGACAGTCCAATGACTGTGATTTGGGCAAACTTAAATAAAGACAGAAGGGCGTTAAAAGGAAATATCATGTCCCAAAGTAAAAAAAAAAAAAAGACACTAGCTGAAGTTTTAATCATGCAGTCTTAAAAAGTAAAACAGGTGCTCCAGTTGAGTTTGTGCCAGACGTGACGCCAAATGGACAAAAAGTGAAATGTTAAGACTGAGTGTAATACAGCAGAGGAAGTCACGGATCTGAAATTTACCTTTAGTATAAATCTAAAGAAAAGCAGAGAAAAATAAGCTATGTACAGCCAAAAACTCACAGCACCTTACAGCAGGATATCCTGACTTGGCAGGGTATCAAAAATACAATATTCATTCTGTGCACCGCCTTAACATAATCCATGCTATGGTTAACTTTATCTTACTTAGATAGCTACTAAGAGAATGCATTAAAGTCTGATGGCATTTCCATGTAACTTCATGCACGCTTGACTTGAACAATATGGTAGTTAGTAACTCTTCTGTAATGCTATATGTGGTATTTTGGGCTAAAAGAACATTCTTCTGAACTGCTCAGCTGAACCCACAATGACAGTGGGTCTGCCTGAGACTTTTGCTACATTAAGGACAGCAGCTATCCCTACAAATACTGGCCTAGGAGGCCAGCATTTGCTTTGTTTCCGAGTTCCATAAAAAGTCAGGTCTATGAAGAATGAAATATTGAAAGCAGATTTTAAATCTAATTGAGCATAAAAGGTTTGCCAATTTTCAAGACTGAGCTGAATCATATGAAATTCAACACCCACTAAATATTATTTCTCTTGACAGGCTGCAGGAGAGAGTTTTAATGATTTTACTTCTTAGACTGAGCCAGCAGATACCGAGAAAAGATCAGTGTAATTGCTACTTCTAATTTAACAGATTTTAAATTATTTTAGGTATTATAGTGTCTTTCACGTTGCCAACCAGAGGATACAAGGCACAGAGAAGTGAAAAAGAAAAAAAAGATCCCCTTTGTGAACATGAGTCCTGATTCTCTGCTACTTCGCTCCTGGTTCTGGGATGCTGGAGTGGAGAAAAGTGCTTTCAAATCATTTTCCCACTGTGCCAATCTTCTACGTGGAAAGTAAAACAAAATGGAGAAAAGGAAATATTTGTGCAGCGCAGAGTGCTTTCTCTCATCCATTTATGGAGAAAAAGCAACAGAAGCCCCTTGAAAATCAGAGCATTTCAATTCCCCACAAATATTTCATCACAGAGACTGGAGCTCCTGACTTGTGAGGTGCCTGCCAACATCTTGGCATTCACCTGGCAGGCCACAGGGTGCGTTTCCCAGAGATGCACGGTTCTTGTCAGCTTCACTGAGGCCAGTTGCTAAATGCTAGTCACCTAAACCCAAGAATCCGGAGGTGCTCAGATTCATCACTGCTATCTAGCCGCTGGTAGAAGGGAAGCTGGAAAGAATTGTGCAAGTTTCTGTCCAGGGGTATTAAGGCTTTAAAAATGCCTACTTCCATGGCAGTCAGCTTTGTGGCTGGCTGAGGATGGCGCTAGGCAGCACAAGATGCATTAAGTCCTCGTCAATAATCCGCGTCTCTTTTGGGAGCCAGAGAGGCTGAATCCTCTTGGAAATGACCTGACGTCCAGCATGAAATTGTGCTAGTCATACCATTTGTATGAGGGTAGGTTTCAGTTAACTGGGAAGTCTAAGATTCAAGATGTTCTGATTTTTGAGTCACTTCTGCTTGTAACTTAATGCATCAGTTTGATAATATTAATATTTAATAAGCAATACGCTTATCATTCTGGGCAGAAAGAAAACAGGCAGGATTCTGAATTTCTTATGCCCATTGTACATGGGAAATATATCAGAAGTCATCTTTTCGCTTATGGTTTGAGAACTGTATACTCTTCTCAGCGCTCGGTATTTCACTTAGCAAAGGACAGCACTTTATAACTATTAAATGCACTGCCTTAGGGATGTGGTAACCCATTGACTTGACAAGTCTTTTAAAAAATGCTATAGTCAAACAGCAAGGCAGGATACATAGGATTTATCTGATAAGCTGAAAAGTCCCTAATGACCCCAAACACTTCAGGCAACACTAAGTATAAAAGTCATTTTGATGAACCTGCAAATCACATATAAATCAGGAGAGAATTTCTGTGTCCAAATATTTTTAAAGGCAAATATTTTTTTCACCCTCTACAATTCCCCTGACATGAAAATATAAGAAATCATTGTGTTAACTGATCTGAATTAAACATTTTTTCACTTTGGCTCCCTACCTCCTTTTTTATGGCTTCAATGGGAAAATGGCAGCCTTCACTCATTTTAATTTCCCATGCCTTAAAAAGTGACACAGTTTTGTGGGGTAACTTCAATTTACAAAGGAGTAGGCAAAAATTATGTTTTCCCACGTCCAGCATGTCAATGCTATGCTTGTACTGAGGATAATTTTAGCTATATGCTAGATTCAGAAGTGACAGGAATAAGCAGCATTCTCTGTTCAGGGTGCTGGTGTCTGCCAGTCTGCTATTCCAACAATATTCTGTAATTAATGTTGAGTGAGCAATAAAGAAAGACCCAAGAGAAAGGCAAATCTGCTTGTTTTCTTTTCATTATGGATGACTATGCAAGAGGAAACCAGGAATATTCTGACAGTGCAGCTAAGATCTGGAAACTGTACATCTGTTTTGATCATTTGGATCCCAGCATTCATAAAGATGAGCAGTTTATTATGCTCAGTGCCATTTGTCAATACATCTTTCCCTATTTGTCCCTGCTGAGATTATGGCTGCTATGAAGTTAACAGCTGGCACTAGCATTGACAGCCCAGGGCCAATTTATAGAACTCAGCTGGTAAAATACTGACCACTTCTGACACAAAAGAATGTCACTCTCCAAGCCATCCAACTCACTGCCCTTCTGCTGCCTCCTTTCCTCCTTTTGGCAAGAGCTGCCGCAGCGTATGCTGTTTGCCAGAGCTCTGAACTCCAGTAAACCAGCAACGCTCCCACTCCTCCCACGAGCTTAGAGGCTTTTTGCCACTCACCCTCCTGGTTTGCCTTCTGGCAGATGGTCTGCTGCAGCTCAGCTGAATTTTGTGCCCTGGCCACACCACACCAGCACTGAAACCGCCCACTTAAAATGCATGCATAGGTACAGAAGTCAGTTTGCACGATGCTGAGAATAAACATTCTTTTTAGTTCTTTCCCCACCCCCCCCTTAAGAATTGCACATTAATTTCTAGACTTCTCCTGCTAAAGGAACCTGTTTTACAATTGAAAAAGGAAGACTGTGCTTAAGAATATATTTTTTCTTATGCTAGGAAGCTTAAAAATATCGACAGGCTTCCTCTTTTTTTCTTCTTCCCTACCGTCCCCATGGGCAATCTCATCGAGTACAGACAAGACTTTGTATGACGGGTGAAAAGGCCCTCCTCCCTGTATCTCTGGCCAACCAGACCTAGGGACATCTCCTGCTCCACTTTGCCTGGCTGTGGGGTGCTGCTGCACAGCCTGACTGCCACACGTCACCATCAGCACCACTGAGCGGGGCACGTGCCACTGAGTTGTCGCCAAGAGAGCAACTGGCTCAGTAGAATCTTACAGGTCAGTGTACTGCTGGGATTTTATGGTGCCATGTATCTGATAAACCCACAGGTGTGTCTATACTGGTCCTTCCACCCTTTTTGTGTAAAAATTGCAACAGGCAGTCACCCGCTACGCTCCACCTTCCGTGTTCTTGTGTTGCAACATCAGCATCTTTTATTTTTAGATACCTACAATATCACTTGTTGGCACACAAAAGCAAACAAGATACACCAAATGCTCCTGGCTGGCACAGTTCAGAGTACTTTCCGTACTCTGAATTCCAACTGGAGCTGTGTATAAACTAAACTGATCTCAGGATTAGTCAAAGTCTACAACTGCCCAGATTATCTCAGGGCTCTTTTATGAGATGAAATCTTGGTCCAAGTGAAGCAAACCGGAGCAGTTCCAAGGAAGAGTATTAAAAAATACTTGTGGACCCCATGCCTAGCACAGTTATTATTTAATCTCCCTTCGGGCCACTGCCAAGACAAAGAAAGGACAAAATTTTGTACAAAAATGGTTTCAGTTTAAAATAGCCTGTTGTATACTACTGTCAACAGTATCTCCTTAAAAGAAGGAACAGTCCTAAGCAGCCAGTACTTGAGAATAAGGAGTTTCCAGCTGTCACTAACACACCTGACATCAAAGTGTCAAAACACCTTTACATCTATTACCAACATGAGCTGCTTTGGCTGCTTGTTGAGTATGTCCATTGCACCACACGCACATGAATTCACAAGTCAAGCTCTTAGGCCACTTTCTCCAGTGCCTTCTCCTTGGGGCACTACATACCATCAAGAGAAGAGGGCACAAGTACAGATAAAATCACGAAAATGCTTGATACTTGCACTTCACCACAGCAGATGAGAAAACTTTCTGTAAGGTGATGGAAAAATCACGTTGTTTCTGTGCAGCATGTTTCTGTTAGTCATCTTACTCATGGGGAAGGAAAGTGCTCTGACAAGGCTGGTGGGACCCGAATGCCCTGTTTGCTCCTGGAAGATCACATTTCTGTAAAGAATTTTCAACAGAATCATGCCTGTGACAGCTTTGCATTGCAGTTTTTGGGAAGGTTTCACAAGCTCGACTGTTCAATAAATAATCCTTTGGACCCACAACAGTGTTCAGAAAGGCTTTACAAGTTGGCAACTGGTCTGCACTGCAGCCATTCTGAATAGATTTTAGAAGCTGCAGATCTTGCCTAGGCAGATAAGAAAGTGTCATTTTACTGGGAAAAGGTGTAATCTATAGAGATAACATGTAAATTTCCCTAAGACACTGCATTTAATGTGGCTAAATCTATTAAATGCTTCAAAGTGGTAGGATGTGTGATTAAGGCCTTCTGTGCAAAAGAACACAGATTTTTTTTTTTTAAAAACACAATCTGCAAAGAATATTTTGCAGAACTGCACTGCAGGCAGGCTGTGAGCACATCGTTGCTTCACTTCTGTTATTGCTTCACTTCTGTGAAGCCATTAAGGACAGATTTGCTTTGCTCCAATGAAGTACGTAACAAACAAGGAGATCTCACTACCGCCTCAGAGCAGAAAATCAAGAGCTGAAATTAGGCTGATTTGTCCTATGAATATTCTGTATTTTCACCTGAAGCCTCTACAGAAGCTGAAGGGAGACAGTTTGAGAGACAGAAGTAGGAGGAGTCAAGGCTGTGCTCCATAATAATGCATTTTTACGCCTGTGGCAGATAATGCACCTATCCTAGGGGGCAGGAGGACATGCAGGCACTGCGCTTTGTTAACACTGCTGAAGCTACAGAACCTGCACTGGCAGCAGTTCCGTTGGACACCCACTGCCAGCTATTTCAAAGAAAAAAGGAACAGCAATACCAGACTAATAATAATACACCAAGACTCAAAGCTTCAAACCATGTCCAACAAGCATCTATAACTCACAGCTCAGGCCTCCAACTACATAAACCTAAAGCTTATTTTACACAGATGTTGTTGCCGCAGCTGAAATCTATGAAACTTCTGAGAAGCTGAGCCTGTTTAAGCCTTAAAACAGATTTCCAAAACTGAGCAATCCAATCACAAAGCCAATGTGTATGCAAATTTCAGATGAAATATGACAGCCTTGCTTTCTAGGCTTCACAGAAAAATCAGTCCATCGGTGATAATTAGCTCAGGTTAATTCCACAAGCGCTTGGATTGTAAGAAAAAGCAAAACGCTAATTAAAAGATGAAACTGGATATAGGCATCAGCAATCCAGTCTTTCTGAATGCCTTCTACAGATGAAAAGAAAGTAATGTGTTAATCTCTACGAAAACAAAAGATACCTTCATTAGTGTTGGTTTGAGCAGTCACTGTCTGACACTACTGTCGCATATGAATGACTGAGCAAAGCTGCTAATACAGGAGGACCAGATTCTGCCCCTGCAAACAAATTCTAACCTCAAGCCCAGACATCTGTAAGTTGGCTATCGGTTTACACCTTTCACTATTTATTACTGTACATGTGTAAAGAGTAAACATTTCTGACTTTTTTTTAAGTGCATTATTTTAAAACTACTGCAGAAAAATTTAAAAACTCTACTCTTCTCACCACTGCTGCTCATCTGTCCCCTTTATCTGGCTTATGAACTGCCAGCATAAGGTTTGGCAAAGCAAACTTTCAGTGGCATGCAGCTGCACCACAGGTAACTACAGAAACAAACAGGTAAAGTGCTTTTCACAGCAGCATTTCTCAAATTATTGTGATAAAAATATAGCAACATAAGAATTCAGGCCCAGTACACAAACAGTCTGTTCCCTCATTAAGATTATTATTCACATGAGCAGTCCTATAGAAGTAAGGAAATTTCCCCAGCAATCAGTGCTGAGGGTGCAATTGGGTGCCCTTGGAAGGCAAAGATCCCACTGCCCTACTTGGAATTAGCTGGCATCAAGCAAAGGGCCACCAAACTTCGTCCTCACCATTTTCTAGTGCGAGTGCTAAACAACCCCCTTCACTTCTGCCTCCTCTAGCAAATACTTAGCAGTTATGAACATGTGAAGCATGACATTGTACATACAATTTTGCTGTTGGGATGAGAGAACAAACTATTTGTGACAGATGGTAGTCGTGCTGCTTAATGCGATACTGGAAGACACTTAGTTACACACACTTAAGATACAGTGACGGAAAGAGCATATGGACCTAAATAGAATAGAAATGGCATTAAGCTTAAAACTTTGAAGCTTTTCCTTTGAAATGGCCTTGTTTTACCAGAAACATTTACTAAAGGCAAAAACATTGTTTGCACTGAGCCCTAGAAAAGGATTTGGAAATTTGGGAGGGGGAAGGGGGAAGTAACTGACACACACTTTCAAGACGAAAGTGTACAGCCAGCCTTCAGATTTTTCATGCTGCTCTACACTCCTTATACATCTCCTGAGCTATTTTTTTAAAATGTATGTACATCTTAAGGTCTAAGATCTAACATGAATAATAACTGAAATGATACATAATTAAACATTTTGCACATCAATGTGTGATATTGATGGTTTAAATATTTCATGACTAATATGTTCAGTTAGGTTTAAGCCAAGCTACTGAGTTATTTCTCCCTCACCTCCACTGCCCTACATCTGAGAGTATTGATATAGTTTTCACCACAAGTTGAAAAGAAGATTTCAAATCTACCTCCTGGAAGAGTGGTTAAATAATTACTGTCATGCTGAAAAAAGGAACATTCAGACAATAAAGGGTAAGGAAGAGGTTTTTTTTTTTTTTTTTTTCTTTTCTTTCCCCCCGCCCCCTACTAGCCCGTAATCCATGGTATCCTCTCTTGTGCTCAGTTTTTGACAATATGAATGCTGGTGACAGAGCTCTTCATTTTCAGGACGTAGCCCAAGGTACGAGCCCTCAGAGCCCCTGGACCCATATCCCATATGTCATAAAACATGGTGCCTTCTGTAATGCCAGCATTTATTTGAACCCATTTACTGCACTCGGGTTACTCATGTCAAGTTCAAGGCCTCCAGGTTGAATAAATCAGTGGTTCAGAGTGTTCCCTCTGTACTGCTCTGCCGGCTGATTCTAAGTTACTAGACAGAGAATTGCNCTTACAGTGTATCTTAAGGTATCGCTCTGAAATGCCTTTTGAACTATCACATTATACTTCATGTATCCAAAGGATTTCTCTTTAGTTCACAGATGGAAACATTTCCCTTTCACTTTTTTCTTTTCACAATTTCCCCCTAAAAAGTGCCAGCGCCAAAAATGTACACAAGAGCTTCTCTTATTATCCTTTACAGTACAATGTATGATACAGACACATCTATTACCTCAGCTAGAGCATAGAATACACTGAAGGCCGACCCCCAACATCCCCTGCACCTCTCCAACCCTCTTCAGAAGCATTAGCATACAGCAGACTGTCGTGAAGATAATGTCATACCCTGAGAGAGCTAATAAAGCAATGAAAACCATGAAGAATACTAACATTGCAGTTCTGCAAATGTTTGCATTCAAGACCAGTATTCATACTCAAACTACTAATCTCAGGATTTTCAAAGACGTTTGAAGGAGGGAGGTACCACATTCCTTTTGACAATAGGATCGAGGAACCTAGTGCCTCGCTCGATAGTTTTACCTGACACATCACCTGAAAGACCCACAGGAACAGCCCAATAAACAAGGAAAACCGCATCACGCAGCCGTTCTTAGTACTAGTTAGGGAGATATGTATATTCCAAAGGGATTAACTGGTCTGTGATCTGTTGCCAAAGCCGGCATCTCACACACTGTCTACTGTGCTGAGTATGCTGTCAATTGGTGACCATAAATATCTGTTGTAATAAGGGAGATACAGTCAGTTATACAGCTGGGATAGCAATAGAAGGGCACATTCACCGAAAAAAAAAATCAATTTTAATTAGGAAGACAATTATATTTTCTCCCAAAGGTTGCCAAGGTCTCAAGATTTATCTTTAAGGTGATAGAGAAGTAATCTTTTGCCATTCTGTATCTACCGGGTAGCACTGAACTGTAGAAATATTTCAGGTCCAAGGGAAGACCATAAGGTCCCTCAAGGTCTAATAACCCAAGGCAATAAAAATCACCAGCACNTAAGTTACTAGACAGAGAATTGCTCCTTAGGCTCAGAGAGTGAGATCTTCATTTTTAGTGTTGAGGACAAGAGGGTCCGTCCTTGCTGATGACTCATGTCTGGAGGTTGTTACATCTGCAGCCTGTCAGAGGATGTACTACATATGAAGAGTGGGAAAAAAAGTCCAGTAGCAGCAAAACTCCTCTCTAGGTCGCTCAACTTTTTTTAGTTCTACTCAATGCAACTTTTGCAAGCATTTCCTTCAGTTTGGTTTTTTTGTTTTGTTTTGTTTTGTTTTGTTTTCATNATGAAAACCATGAAGAATACTAACATTGCAGTTCTGCAAATGTTTGCATTCAAGACCAGTATTCATACTCAAACTACTAATCTCAGGATTTTCAAAGACGTTTGAAGGAGGGAGGTACCACATTCCTTTTGACAATAGGATCGAGGAACCTAGTGCCTCGCTCGATAGTTTTACCTGACACGTCACCTGAAAGACCCACAGGAACAGCCCAATAAACAAGGAAAACCGCATCACGCAGCCGTTCTTAGTACTAGTTAGGGAGATATGTATATTCCAAAGGGATTAACTGGTCTGTGATCTGTTGCCAAAGCCGGCATCTCACACACTGTCTACTGTGCTGAGTATGCTGTCAATTGGTGACCATAAATATCTGTTGTAATAAGGGAGATACAGTCAGTTATACAGCTGGGATAGCAATAGAAGGGCACATTCACCGAAAAAAAAAATCAATTTTAATTAGGAAGACAATTATATTTTCTCCCAAAGGTTGCCAAGGTCTCAAGATTTATCTTTAAGGTGATAGAGAAGTAATCTTTTGCCATTCTGTATCTACCGGGTAGCACTGAACTGTAGAAATATTTCAGGTCCAAGGGAAGACCATAAGGTCCCTCAAGGTCTAATAACCCAAGGCAATAAAAATCACCAGCACATCATTAGCCTGTCACCTGCAACAGCAGCTTAGATTATATCCTTTGATTTCTCCAAGCAAAGGTTTGTCCAGCTTATTCTCAAACTATGTAGCAGTGATTTGGCCTATGTTGCTGCCTTCATTCTTATTTATAGCCAAGCTTTGTGCAAGTAGACAACCCTAGTTTAGCTACCATCTCCACTTAAAATAGGGACAAACCAGAAGAACTCTCAAATGGCAATCAGCTGCCTAGCCACCACTGAGCCTTGTTGTTTGGGCCTTTTATTAAGGAAATTTGTCCTAGTAGCTGAGAAAAAAAGCTATCCAGGTATTTCTGGAACAGTAACGATTTGCTGCCAAGACTCTCCACTTCAATGAGGAAAAGTTGGCAGTAGAATTGGCCATGAGGTACTTGCTGAATGTTTCTAGATGTCAATGCTTGTCTTGCCTCTACTGCTGCTTCCCATTTGCTCTGCTCTAAGTTTCTTCTCTCTGCTCCTCTGTGATCTCTCACTTTGCTTCTCAGACCAAATGTCAAACAGCTGCAATAGTTCTGTGCTTCATCAGAGCATTCCCTCACCACTCACCTTTGTCAGGGTAACCCACTAGAGTTGCTTTGTTAGCTTAATAATTAGCCTGCAAATAGCAGCCAGTCTCATTTTTCCTTCTCCTTCTAGACTACTTGCTAGTCAAGTACCCTGGATGTAACTACCAAAGCTGTACCAGTATGTTCAGGATCATTTGGTAAATTCTCATCCTTAACCCTTTTCTACAGTCTTTATGCTCTAAGGCTGCCAGTACAGATCTGTCTGTTTTGTATGCATGTCTGTAGAGTACACTGCATCCCTGTTGTATGATACTTGCAGTGCCCACTATGTCTAATAAAGGAACAAATACAAATAAGTGGCCAGAGACTCATCAGTCTGCTTTGATGAACACCACTATTTGTACTAAAAAACACAAGCCCTGGATCTTCCAAAGCACTACTGGAAAAAGATCTGTCAAACTGCTGCCAACATACACAGCTTCCTCTTCTTTCTACAATGGATTTCTATTACAGACTTCAAAAATATTCTGCTCTGAAAATGCCCTATTGATGTCAAGATGGCTTCAGCATACAAAGCAAGCGCAGGGCACATATGAGAGAGGCACAGCGTGGCTCTGCAGTTTTGCATATTCCTGCGGCAGAGTTCTACTTTTTGAGATGTTGGAATTGCCAATGAAATGCCCAAACCTGCCGGACCTTCCAGGGTGATCAATCTGCAATTTTTACGTGTCTTATTTTCTCTCTGAGATACATCCTATTATACATTACCATGGTGATACTGCTGTGGTTTTGTTTCAAATTGTAGTCAAATCAAAGAAAAATGTTTCTGAAACAATAAAATACTCCTGTGGCTTTTTAACACCACAGCGATTTTAAGCTGTGCTATGTACACTATTCAATACACTTATCTCCCCAAACTGTGAACACCACCTTGTCCAGCTGTCACAAATTTGATCCTGAAATGTGCAAACTATTAGCGTTTCAGGAGTGCTGAAAACTCTTTACTTCCACTGACACAACAACAGTGGCTCAGCACCCCGAAATACGTTTGTTATCTGTGTGTATCCAGTTTAAAGGTCCAACGCTGAACAGCATTACTGTGCTCTTTGTGAGGCCTTTGACTAATTTCAAACCTAACAGTCTTACAGTAAGTTTAATGCGCTCATTAGCATAAATGCAGAACACACAAATATTGGCTAAATATATACAAGGAATTAATATCAGTCTGAATTTTAATAAGGTACAAAATAAAGCTCAGGGCTAAGGCTGAATATACCTGAGGTTTGTTTTCGTCTATCTTGGTAGTCTGGTAGTGGCCAAAGTGGCATAAACCCTTGGAGGGAACTCAGACTTTGGAGGGGCTTTTAAAGATTAATTTCAGTTGTAAATAAGAAACATGCTTATTCTTTTCTGTAAAACACTAGAACAAGGCTTTTTTTTAAATAGCGTTCTATCATTATAAATGCTGGAAAGGTTTCTGATTAAATGTGATTGCATTCAGGGATGCTTTTATTATGCGATTTCAACAAACAAACTTGAGAATAAAATTCAATTTATTTTCAGGAAGCAATGAGAGAGGGTAAATTTAATAGGAACATATTGTTCCAGGCATGCTCTATGCCAGCCTGCAGACCTTGAGCAAAGCCAGCCATCTGAGAACAGCAGGGGAGAGAATGAGAGAGACAGAGGGAGGTAAAGAATGAGAAGGAGGGGGAGGAGAACACAGAGAAGAGACAGATAAGAGAGGAAAGTTCCTGTCAGACTTTTCGGTGATGAGAGAGAGGAGTTGAGCACTGTGGGAGGAAGAGATATGAGGGAGACTCTCAGCTGACTGTGTATAAAATAAAAAAACAATACAGCACGAATGTGAGACGTCATCCAACTTTCATAAAGTCAATGGAAAGACTCCTCTAATTTCTCTAGTGGCATTGCCTCAAGCTGTCAGTAAATAAAAACCAGTCTCTGTCCCTCTCTTCTCCTGGCTTGACACCAGGAAGGGGCTGTTGGACACAGAGTGATTCGGTCTGATCCTTGCTAATCAAAACCAACAGGTAACAGCGAGAAGAGTTCCGCTAGAATTAAACAGAAGTCCCTTTTAAACTACATGGGTGCTCCCCACGCCACGCTGGCACACCCCACTTGAGTAGTGAAAGGAGAGGCAGTAGGATAGGAACGAGCATTCCCAATCAATAACTCCAGAGCAGGTTGTAACATTTCAAGGCCTTGAACAGAACAATCCCTTTCAAGAGCTCTAACAGATATTCTTCAGCAAGTGCTAGTGAAAAGAAGAAAATAAAAACTCCTCTAAGCCCTCTTAGGGGAAACACCAGCTTGTAAAAGAAGTTTCAGCTCATCAGCTAACAATCTTGTTGCTGTTTCCTTGTCCTTCCTCCCTCCAGCTCCTGTCTTCTGCTCATTTGTTTACTGGACCAGATTGCAAGAACTCTGGAACAAAAACTGTGGCAATGCATTTGAAAACATGCCATATGTGTGTTTGGTTTTAGCAACACTGCTAATGAGACTATCAAGTAGAAAGGCTTCATCCTAATGATTCCTCAAACTTAGCTGAAATCGCTGAGACACAGAACGGCTCTTTCTGATATGCAGACAAAAGATGGGAATTAATTTAGCCAGGTATATACCAGCTGTACCAGCTCTTCCTGTAAGTATCAGTTGGTATAGCAATATATAAATTGAATTCCTAAGCATGAGAAAGGGCCCTGTGCTTAAGGGAGCTAGTTTGTGTCTATGCAACTAGTGTGGTCTAGTGGGTAAGACAATTTGGAGGCAAGACCCCTTAACATCAAGAATTAGCTCTCACAATTTCTATTTGTGAACTTGAGCAGATAATTTAAATCTAAGATACGCTGCTTCTCCTCATGTCAGTGTGCATTTTTCCGCTTGTCTAAATCAAACACTTAAGAAGGTTATAGAGCCCTCTCTTCCTCAGAAATTGTTTTTGCTAAAAGGCTTGTAGGAAAACCGAGATCAACCAACTTTTTTTTTTTTAAAAAAAAACCAAAACAGATCTATAAATAAACATAAGTTCAAAGGGTTACATTATTTAACTGGCAGGGAATTTCAGGCAGCTTTAAATTATTTTGAACTTATTTTGAAAATCCCTCCTTTAAGCAAGAGAACTTTCAATGCAGAACTGGTTTTCTACTAACACGTTCTCAGTCGCTACATGGTTATCCCATGATGTACAATGATTTATGAACACAGATAGGACTAACTCTGACCTTGTGAAAACCAGCAACTTCCCTGTTCCTTTTCTCCTCACCTGAATAACTTACTGGACCCCTTAAACAAATTAAAGAAATAAGTAAGAGTGACTGGAAACACTGCTGAACTATTTAAGTAAGCCACAGAGAACTACACTGGATAATTTATTCTTGTGAGAAACATAATGATCACCCAACAACTTTGGTTAGGAAGGTGGTTTATCAGGCCACCTTGATATACTAGGGCAAAAAAATACACAGAACACTTACTGATGATGGATTGCAAGATATATTAATACAGAAAAGGATTGAGATTTACTTTCAATAGTAGATTAAGGTGCTCCAACGCAGCCAAGACTGGTTCTTTTAAAACAACAGGGACTGAGTTTCTTCTAGATAAGAACTTAATTTTTATTGAAAACCTACCACCTTCAAACTGCTCGAAAGTTGAAGCACTATAAAACTGTCAAATAACACCATTATTAAAAGCTTTATTTGACAAATCTTCCACTGCTGGGATAACTTGTGTGTTTGCCTTCTCTCTCACATGAAATAAAATCATTCACTTATGCAAACTGCTGACAGGAACGGAAACAAATGGGGTTCTCAGCACAGGGTGAAACACACTATCCCCTTTCTGCAGCTTAATGGAAACCATAGTTATTCATAAATCATAAGGCACTCAGACTGGAGAGCTGCTCTACTGCTTGTTGCACAATACTCTGGGAAATGTTTGGGGTGGGCTCCCAGGAAGCTCTATAGAGTGTTCTGGAGTAGCTGGTATTTTTTCAGGAACAGCCTACAGGTAGAAAACATCTGCATGGAACTGTCCAAGGGGAAGAAAAGTGACTGATCAGTATCTGACAAACAAATCTATAATTTATTTTAACCTCCTGATAATAAAAAAGTGTTAGCAGCTCTGCTAAACAGTCTGATAGTCAGCCTTTTATTTGTGACCAGTGATCTTTTGCCAGCACTTGCTATCGATTCATAGATTTTTAAGGCAAATAAGGACCTTCATAATTTTCTAGGCTGACCTCCAAATTAATATTACCTTGTATGAGCTTCCTCTTCTGAGCATCACCTCAGAGCAGTCTGTTATGAGCAGCTGATGGATAAATACCTAACAGCATACCACTCCTTTCGGAAGGATTGACTTGCAAGTAAGTGGGTCACAAACATTTGAGAAGATTTATCACACCTCTGAAACACTCCCAAACTTCAGGAATCTTTGCATCTGGAAATACCTGGGGAGGTTTTCTTGTTGCTTCACATTTAAATAAAGCCTTTAAACAAGGAAAGAACAACTTAAGATTCCTTGCCAGCCCTCCAGGAAAATTGCAGGATGTGCCTTATTAGGTAAGTAGGCAAATTCCTTTCTTGGGAGACCTCTCCAAACACCGCGTCTTCCCGTACGCACTTTCCCATCGCTAAGAGAGTTGTCTCCTCTAGTGATTGATTTTGTCACGCTTTTGATTGCCACCTGGGAGAGCCCTCACAGGATGCGAAAAATCCTGGTGATTCCTAAGTAGACATGGCTAAATTTCCTGTCATACTTGCTGAGACAGTGAGCAACAAGGGATCTCCCTGGGCTCTGGGAGCCTCCGACCTCAAGAGGTAAAGGCAGAGCGAGAGCATAAGAAACAAAGACTCTCTCAGATCAGGTTATATTTTGAATGGGATTTGAATGGGAACTAGCAAGGTTCAAGAACAACCAAAATTAACTTTCTGTGTTGCCACATAAAGAACAAGAAAAAAATTATCCATAGAGGTGGAAGGGGATCTGAGCTGAGTCATGCTTGCAGAAGCAAAGCTGAAAGTCCAGTTGAAAAGTTCTAAGAGCACAAAAACTCCAACACCCCTTCTGCAATGAATTCTGTCAATCAGAGCAGAGAGTCTCGCTTGAAGTTAACGTTCCCTGAATATTTTCCCCATCTATTTTAAACTGTGAAGTCTGGACCACTCCTTGGGGAACACTCTGCCTATCAAAAACATTATTATGCACAAGTAATAAAATTACATTTTCAGGATTCTGAGTTAAATTAACAGCATCTCACAAACTTTTGCCATGTCCTGTTGTCCTAGTGTCATCACTCACACAGTTGTTTTCATTGTTTAGTACCCTCAGCTTGAAGATTTATAATCATTTACTTTTCTACTAAATAATGTCCCTTTGCTTTTTCCTTCTACCCTCGTGAAATGCCATTCTGGTTCTGGCTGCACAGGATTAGCTTTAATACCTATCATCAATTGGTAATCTAAGTTGTACTTTTGCTCTGCACTGCATCTCTAAATAAAAACTGAGTCGTTTTCCATTTTCTCTAGATTTAGTGGGTCCTGCAGTTTTGATAATATAAATTACATCTCAGCCCAGAAGACAACTTGGGTTTTGATTTCGCAGTGAAATACACAGACACTTGTAAACGCTATCCACCCACGAAAGCAAGAGAACTTGTGAGACGGAATCTATATTATTTCCAGCATGATCACACAAGTTAACATACAGTTACAGGCAGCTTAAAGCATGCTTCTCTATAGTGTTCCGTGAAACAAATCTACATCCATGCTGTTCTCCTTTCTGACAAACCAAAAAAGCTCTGGTTCCCCCAAGCCTCAAATCTCTACCTCACAATTTACTAGCTCTGCTGGAGGAGTAATACAAGTGATTACTTCCCCTTTATTATCAAGTTTATTAAGGACGGGGGCAATTTAGGGGATGGACTGTCTGATTAGCAGCCTTCCGTTATCTGAAAGGGGCCTACAGGAGAGCTGGAGAGGGGAGTGGTTTTAAATTGAAAGAGGAGAGGTTTAGGCTAGATACTAGAAAGAAGTTCTTTGCTGTGAGGGTGGTGAGGCACTGGAACAGGTTGCCCAGAGAAGCTGTGGCTGCCCCATCCCTGGAGGAGTTCAAGGCCAGGCTGGATGGGGCTTGGAGCAACCTGGTGTGGTGGGAGGTGTCCCTGTCCATGGCAGGGGGGTTGGAACTGGATGATCTTTAAGGTCCCTTCCAACTCTGACCATCCTGTGATTCTATGATTTGTAAGTTCGACCAAAAAAAGGGAACATCACTAAAACTAAAATTCAGAAGGTCTATTACTTTTTGGACAAAAAAATGTATACAAATCTGATATTTTAGTGGCAATAACATTTTGAAGCGGCAGCCTTGCATGGTGGCTATACTGCAGGAAGAGCCTATCTCTCAAATGGTGCACAACTTACAGTAGGAAAGAGACAGAGGGTAAAATGGGGTCAGGGGGAGGGAAAACCGAGGTACAAAGGGCAGAAACAACTAGTCAAAAGCAATGACAATAAACACAAAAGATCACAAGTGTCCTTAACTCCATTACTATCTATGAATCATCTTGTTCACAAACCACTGAGGAAACTGATGAAACTAATACACACTGAATTTATTGGTAAAATATTATCCAAATATCACTTCGGAGCAAATATTTTTCCTCAAATTGCTATTAATACTATGTCTCTTCTGGAATGATTATAGCCTGTTTGGTTTTGAAACAGAGCTACCTCTTCCCGTCTCCTCTACTCCTTTGCCACGTTTTATCCTCAAGAATACTCAGAGCCTCTAAAATCATACTTGCTTATTGCTGGTTTCTTGTAATTTCACCTTTCACTGCAAGCCTGAAAAAACTTCTTAGTTTTCATATAGGTCAGCCAGCCTTCTCTGAAAAAGACCATGAGGAATGTCATCTCCTCAGTCCATAATTCCAAATGTGACACGCTCAGGAGCCTGCACCTCGTGGTCTTGTTTTGTGCTTTTGATCCATTTTTTGAAATACATACGTGTGTGTTTGCATGGGGAAGAGGGGGAGAGAGAAGGAGAGAAAGAAGGAATGAGGAATATATTCAAACGTTAATCTCCATTATTTGAACGAACCTTTTCACTCTAAAGCATCAGAAACAACTGATGGAGAAAACAACTCCAATGGAGAAAACAACTCCAATGGAGAAAAAGAACATGAAAGAAAAAGAACATGAAAGGGAGAAACACTGTGTGCACTAAAACGTTCTTTGCAGAAAGTCTTACTGCAACAACTGAGTATTTAATTCTTCCATGTTTCTCCAGACCCACAGGCCCCATACTCCTGTAGCACTTTAGGTGCTTACTTTTCTAGTCTTTGTTGATTTTGGTTGAGCTCATCCAGAAGGCTAATGCTCTCCTTGATCTTGCACAGCTACTTGGAACTGGGGTAAGAGCTAACAAAAAACCTCCTCCCTCCAGCCCTGGAGCAACCAGGTGGACCACAGCAGGGACTGCAGCTTTTGCCCTGGGATGCATGGCCAGGAAGTCTCTCATCAGGCTGGCTGCTTAGTGTCTGTAAGGGGCCATAGGGACCACAGGGCTCTTCTGGAGAAGCACAAGGAGTGTGGCTGGGAGCCCTACCAAGAACTACTGGAGTGATTTTGCCTGTGGTACTTCATGGCTTATTATTAGTACAGATGAGCTTGCACAGAATATAGGTTTTTCTTAACCCGGTAACAGAGATAGAGTGGTAATAGGTGCTGGGGGAAGGAGATGAGAAAGTGTTATAGTAGTGGCACTTTCAAGAAGCACAAACTTAGCACAATTTACTACAGTGCTTCATGATGACTGACTGAAAATTCTTACTCAGATACAATATAATGTAAAAAGAAAAAGTTCCAATAGCTAGAACATTTCTGGAAGCCCTGTGCCAGACTTTGTCAAGTGTTGAATAACTTCAATTGAAAAAAACAGGTAAGAGGATTTGCAGGTAAATCAGCATTACCAAGAACCACAGACTACAACAGCTGAAATACTGTACCACAAAGTTCAAATTGCAGGATATGTTTGTTTCACAAATCACATGACCACTGGTACCTCTAAAGAAACACAGTGAATATTGTTAAATATGTGCAGAGCTCTATATGTGAAACAATAAAAATTAATTATACAAAGCAAAAGGAACTGATCCTTTTCTACTGGGCTTGCATTCAAGTACAGCATCTGAGTACCTTTGAAGATATGTTCAACTTCCATTTCAGCCCTCTGATCCAATGTGGTCCTTGGGCTATCACAGAACCTGTTGCAGGATGCCAGTATAGTCAGAAATTAATATATAATAAATATTTTAACACTGGTAGCTCCAAAGGCAGCTTGAATAACAATCCTAAAGCGACAGCTGCTCACCTCAGTAGGTCCGACAAAACACGTAGCGCTGGCCATACTAAAAGGTGTATTTTCACTTCTGCTACGTAACTGGAGAGGCATCTGTCGCCAGCTGAAAGCTGGACATGCTCCGCAGCGAGCAAAGGCTGATACCCGCACACCAAAGCAAGAGATTTGAACCTTGGTGGGAGAGAATTAAGCTTTAAATAATGAGTCTGCAAAGCCATCCTCCTCGTGGTACCATTCTTTCACGTAGAGTGGCAAAGTGGGGTCTGATGTCACAGAAAATACCCTTTAGGCACATGACCACCTTTTTGGTTCTGACTACAGCACAGCTGTACTGAGCCATGCTCTCTCACACACGCTTTGGTCAAGTAGAGAACACATTATCCCAGTGCAATGGAATAGGTAGCACATCAAAGGGAAATTAAAAAAAAAAAAAAAAAAAAAAAAAGGAAAAGAAAAGACTCGTCTTAGATTCTTATTTTCTGGAACACGGGACGTAGAACTTTTTGGTCATATTTCAGTATCTAGTCCTGATTTAAAAACAGAAAATGTCTAAAAATACTATTAATGTAATTGTCCTATAAATATTTATTTCTGCCAGCTGATACACAATATCTGGTATTTGCTGTTTCTTTTTAGCTACCAAGTACATGAATACTATTTGTCAGTAATTTGCCCCTCAGCACAAAAAGAAAGCACCACCTGCATCCAAAGAGCTAACAGCACAGACTAACATTTCTGTGGCGTAAGGTCACCACTGTGAGCACACTTTTGGGTGTAAGTGGTTAAACATTTACACATACAGCAAGGAGAAACTGGTGCATTTAAATTGTTAGTACCATCCAGAAAGAGGCTCATAATTTTAGTGGTTGCCCACCAAGGGTGTCTTATCTCAGGGTTCAGGAAAGCCACCCTACAGTAAATCACAGGTTTACCACAGTACTGCTTCAGAATGAATTTCACCCGTAAAGTAACTCTACAGATGCTTCCATTGTACTTATACTGAGCACCATAGACATCTCATGGAATTCCAACAGGTTATGTATTTTATATATCACTTTTTATCACTAGGAAAACACCAAAATATAATCTTTTCCCCCTGAATCCCTCCCTCCACCTTCTTCACCAGCAGTCAGGATTTTTTTCTATTGTTTCCCTGCCTGCCTTGTACAGACTAACATCTGGATAATGAAGTGCTTCAAACCATTCCTACATAAGCTGGTGCCTGTTTGGTTCTCATGTTAGTAGCAACACTGGGAGCTCTACTAGAGAAAAGCACTTAGAGTTGCCCACATTTTAAGCTCCATGTCATCTACACTTACTCACAGCAGGCTGAATTGACGCAGTACTGCCAGCACTAATGGCCCATCTCCGTGAGAGCTCCCGTCACTGCTAGTACCACTGGAACTGCCATGATGTTAACAAGGATGAGAGTTTTGCGGGCATGCACAGAATTTTACTGGCGAGATAAAACTTTATTGAAGAGTTTCAGCCCCTGTGTTGATTTTGAGAGAGCATGTCAACAGTTCACCTTCAGTGCTGTGCATGAGGATTTGCACCTAAGAACACTCCTGCCTTTGTGCTTGGACTGCTAAGCCACCAGCTCCTACCAAAGAACAAAGAAAATGAGTATGATGGAGATACTCAGCAGGTCAGCAATATCTTTGAAGAGAAGGATTTAACTTAGACATTAATCAGTATATAATTGCTTACGTAGCATGCCTTTTCTCACTATTAATGATTTAACATGATGATTTACCAAGGTGCTGAGAGAATGACTGGATGGTGGGAGAAAAAGTACAGAAATATAGCCTGTGGTATTCCCTGGCAGAGAATGAATCTACCCATGCAGGAGTGTCAATGAAAGATAAAATGTATGATGAGCCCAAGAGAGTACTTTACCTATTGCTATGAATAATGCTGCTGCTCTCACTACCCATTAGACTGGATCAGCTTCTCACAGGCCCAGACAAAAAAAATATGGCGACTCCACTTCATTCACAGAAATTGTTATTCACTCAGGGTACTATTTACAACGAGGAATTTCTCATCTAGACTTGAGCTAGTGAAAAAGGTGAAATCAAATCAAATGCCAGGTAAAAATAAGACTTAAATGTTCCAAGAAAGTTTCTGCTTTTAATATTAACATCAGAACCCTCATTATTTCCCTTCCTAGAAATTACTCTGTTGCTAGTCTGGCTGAAAAATTGAGGTTAGCATAAATTTTCCAAATCTGATGAAAGAAATTTCCCCTTTAAACAAGATATTTTTATCTGCTGAGACTATTTTAACCCCTAACAGTGTTTTTTCAAGTGGCTGACTCTCAGGCATCAGAGGATTATTTGTAAGGAATCCACAAAGGGAAAACAAGAAACTCAAGCCTACGATCAGTAAGTCTACATCTCCTTACAGGAGTTTGGATCTCCAGACTACAAAGTTTTTATAAACTACCTACCAAAAATATTTGAAACAACTTTGATCTAGGAAAATACCATCTACAAAATATGCTGCTACATCTGCTGGTTACTTGACAGTGGGATGGTTTGCTGTCCTCTGGGAGAAAGGCATCTGAACTACCAATTAGCATCCTGAAATGCTGTGGAAGGATTTAAAAACATCATTTAACGAAAGCCATGGGAAGAAAAATATTTCCAAGATGTATCATCTGGATTAAGACGAAATTCTTTATCTGTGAAAATGTGCCCCTCATTTGACATTAAAGTCATACTGAAAATAACAATGCTCAATGACAGCTTGAATTTTTCTGTCAGCAGCACCACGTCACTCCTTCCTTCCTCTTTCTAAAAAGCAGAACGGGAAGAGCAATAACAATGTCGAATAGCATTTTTATTGAGTGAAACAGAATTCACTCCATTTTTTATTTGTAGAGAAACAAATGTAATTATAGTGGCCACAAACCTGTGCTCCCATAATCCACATCAAACTTATATTTCATTTTGGAATTGAACACACAAACTTAGATTATGCTTTTGTAATTCACATCCTCTAAAAACCCCAAAGCAACGCAAGATAAAAAAAATCTCAAACAACCTCCCAAACTATCTACTATCTGGAACCTTCTTCACATTTAGGCTCAAGAATAACCACACAGGCTTCTACGTGAAAACGAGGTTCTCCTTTTGTCACGGTTTAGCCCCGGCAGCAACAAAAGCGCCACGTGGCAGTCCCTTGGCTCCGCCCCCCAGCTGCGGGTTGGGGGGGGAGGATGAGAAAGAAAAGGCAGACTCGTGCGTTGAGATAAAAACTGTTTACCAGAGCAACAGGTATTGCAGGGAAACAGTAACACAGATGGAGGAGACAAACATGAGTACATACCGCCCGCCCCCCGCGCCGCGCCGCGCCGCGCCGCCCCGACCCGACCGCCACCGACGCCGCTGAGAGCGCCCCGGCGTCGCCCGCCCATATATATGCCTACGCCGTGACGTCACCACGCCCACTCCCGGCTGTGGCCCCTCCCCTCCCCGGCTGGCTCCCTGCTGCCCCTGGGCCTGGCGCACATGGGGTGGAGTAGCTGTGCTGGATAGAGACAGGGGAGAATCAACCCCGTCCCTGCTGGAAACCAGGACACCTTTTTATGAAATTTTAATCCTTAGTATTGTACTGAAACTGTGGATTGCAGAAAAGAGTCACTACCTCTAAACTCTTTTGTTTGCAAATTTGCATTCTGCACATTTATGGATTAACAACCACAAAATTCTAAAGTAAATGGGGCAGAATTGTTTATAATGAACTAAGCAGTTGTAACATCCTCCTGTAGGTAAGCACAAAACACTCTAAGAATTAATGGATCCAAAAATTGTGAACATGAGGCAGTAGGTGTTTCCTACCATCTCAATTACCCACAGTCCAGTTTCTGATCAGTGGAGTGGTACAAATTGTGTGTGTGTTATTTTCTTCAAAGCCAATTAGCTTTTCACTCCTAACAGTAGAATTATTCTAAGTACCCGCTACTGTGTTTATTGAATCCAGTATGAAATCACTAATCAACATATTAAAGTTGGGGCAGATAGACTTGATGCAGCACAGCCTATTAGAAAGCTGCACTATCTCATCAAGAGCAAGGCTGTGTTGCCCTGCAGCAGAAGGTGGCTATAGCCATTGGCAACACTCACACACGCTGCAGCATCAGAAACATCTGACTGAAAAGATTAACAGGTACCCAGAGGTGTAGCAGCTCAAGTCTGGACAGTTAGCTGGACAAAGCTGAGCTGAAAGGATCCTTAATGAATCTAGCAAGGAAGTCTCCAAAATGTCTCTTCCTCTTAAACCTATCATCTCAGCCTGACAATTTAGTCTTGGTGTAAACAAGTGGGGCTTTTTTCTGCCTGAAAGAAACTGAGTTTCTTTCCAGAGATGATGTTATGAAACAAATGAGGCCTTCTCTTTCCACACATGGTCACAACTGAACACAAGGAGTACAATGAATGCAAGCCCCTAATGTGGGACTCCAGAAGTTGCCTGAACGTCGATGCTAAATACCAGCCCATGCCCTGCCTGTTGTCAGTACAAGCAGCACATGATCAGCTCTTCAAATTCCACACAAATGTGGACACAGCTCCACAGTTTGTGTTCAGACGCTGTCACCCTCTCCCAGAGAGCACTCAAGGCAACAGATCACAGGCTTTCCTAAGAAGTCTGTGTGATACTGGTTTCAGTTTTCCCTATGCCCTTAGATTGGGATTTAGGCTACATAAAAGAAAGTAGAATTGTCACCTGGGCAAAAGTTGGTACCAATCCCCACTATGCTTGCTTTGACAAACATGAAGCCCAGTTCAGCCAAAGTCAATCAAACTGGATTTCACTGGGCTAATAAATAAGAAACACACGTGACCAAAAAAGCAGCACATGTGAAGTGCTGGGCTTACAGGCTTTTCTGGCAAGACGGAGTTGGTGAGTTTAGCTTTAGGTAAGAGGTTCTATCACTGGAAGTCACCCCCTACCACCCGAGCATGCTTGAACTACAAGTGCATTTCACAGTTAACTCTGGAAAAGACATGACACAGTGAATAAAAGCATCTGGCCAAGACACGGCCCCTGGTGGCCTCTTTTTCTGTAAGACTTTCAACTCAGAGATATGGAGGAAATGGAGAGGGAAAGAAAAATGGATATAAAACTGCTGACACTTCAGAGATGGTATTTCTAACTCATGAAACACTAAAGCTCCTTTCTGCTAATACGCTCTTCAGTGGTTAGCAATAGATCCACCTGGGACAATGGACAAAAAAGAATTAACATAGCTGCTTTCTATTCCGTTCACGCAATCTGTTTCCATTTTAAAAGCAATTTTGTAAATTTCTCACACTCCTTTTATTTAATCAATTGTGATGTAGAATATTAATTTCTAAATTGCATGAATCTTAAGTATTTGAATACCCCTGTGGTCCTAAACCCTCTACATCAACCCTGTGCATTTATCTTTGTTAGCAAATGACACAGGGCTTAAAGAGTACAGTTAAAGAGTAGAAAGATCACAGCTGCTGTCGTATTAATATTTAGAGAGCAGATTTAATAAATACCATATCTCACTCTATGTTATTATCTGCATTAGTGCTATCAGGTTATAAGGGAATTCGGGTGATGGTTTCTTATCCATCAGGTTGTCAAAAGCAGACAAGAGGAAAATCAAATGTTCATTTACTCACATCTGGTGTTCCACAGGGATCCTTGTTTAGCCCCCCACTGTGTTTATCTGTATAAATGGTTTCTATCTATCATCTAAATCAGAAGAGTTTATGTGTAGAGCAAACATCATCAGATAAATATCCTTATTCACTAACTCGGTAGAAAAGTACAAACCAAATGTACACAGAGCATTGCAATTTCTGCTATTTACTGAGCTTATAAAACTCTCTTTCCTCTTTCTTTCACTTTTATTTTTGCTTGAGGTTCATAACTTGATTTGCAACCAATTATTACTTTCCCCTTTTCCTCATGCCTTTTATCATTACACTGATACATAGCTTCTGTTTCTCTTGTACCATATCAAGAAGCTGGAAAATCGGCTTTAAAAAGTGTTATAAATAGGTAACGCTGAATATAACATGAAAGAAAAGAAGATGTACCCCTGGAAATGAAATATTCAAACCAAGAGATATATTGCATCTTGCTTCAGGGAACCTGCTAGGGAGGACAGAAGTACCGTGGCAGAGGCAGTGGTATTATGCAGAGCTTCTTGCTAATGCTGCCATTATTATTCTCCTCTCTTTATCTGATCTTTTTACGATGGCAGCTTCCTTCCCCCAGGAGGAGTTGGTAGAATTTTATATGGGAAGAAAGGAGCAGAGAGAGACCGTAAGCGGATGGATCTTTGATATCAACAGCCATTTTGGCTCATAGGGTTTTTTACATGAGTTAGTTAAATTGTTTTACTTTCATGCAAATCTGAGTAATTAACACAGAAATATTGAGACCATGAACACCTGCAATTTCACTTCCCATCTTAACAGTATCTGGTATTGTTGCTACTCTCCCCCTCCCAGGTAGCTTTACAAAGTGCATATAGGAGATATATTCAACTGCAATGACACCCGCGTGAAGGACATTTAGGTATCGTCCTGTTTCAAAATACCTCCCTATAGCACGGCGAGTCTTGCCCAGCATTAATGCAAAACCCAGCTCTGTTAGGAATATGACTTCTATTTATCCTCTGTCCTCTACTTGTGCTCTTTAACCAAGCCAAATCATACATGTGAAGCAGGACTATCCTGTTTCTAAAAAAACCCATAAAAAAATATATATATAAAATAATGTGTATATAAAAAACCTTCACATTGCTCTCTTTCTCTCTGCCCTCTAATTTCTATGCATTAGACTCATTCCATGTGCTGCATTAATACAAGCACCCTGGATTTGGCTTTAACAAGCACAGCAGACACTAACCAGCTCTCTAAATAAGAGCTCCCTACTGAATGCATCATACAGGTTAAAATAATAAATGCATTATTGTTTTCTGCAATCCTAGCAACAGTCATACATTTGCTTTAACTTTCATTTATTAACAGCAGTATTATTTTGAATGCTTTATCTACCTTAGTTAAACAGAAATTATTTAATCGTCTCCTCCAATAAAATACATACACACTAGTAAGCAGTCTGTGACTTGCCTTCAATCTTGTTTTAAGAAAGATGTCGTTTCAAATAATTAAGCAGCAATAAATGTTAAGGTATCTATAGGTAAGAGCTCCACATATTTTGCTATGAATAATTCTGTGCAAATCTGAGTTGCTTCTTAAAACACTGGAGTTATTCTTGCTCTTTCCAAAATGATGCACAAAATCATTTGACCATCTATGGGCAAAGACTTTTCAATTCACATGCTGTCACTAACATTTTGCAACAAAACACGTACTTTTGATTACTATCCCATTGGAAAGCATCACAAGATGAACAAACAAAATATAGAGCACATGTTCATTAACATGCATAGGATGCATAAAGAGGAAACAACATTAATATGCCTTTTTCTCTGCAGTAAGAAAGAGAAAGAGAAGAAAAAGTGTTTCTCTCAGCAGAAAGATGTGTAGATGGATTTTAAAAAATGGTACATGTAGACTGGCAGCTACTACCTCTGCCAAACTAGGAGGTGAAGACCCCGGAGGGATGATGTAGAGGAAACAGTCCATGTCATGAACCTGTGCTAAGGACTTGTATTTTGGAAGAAGATAGATGGTTACCTGCTTGTGTTCCAAAATGGCCTTAAGACATGAAAATATATTTTACAGACACGTTTTACAGGTTTTCTTGGCCAGGCCAATGTGGTCAAACAAACACATGATATGGATTGGCATGGACTTGCATTCTCACAATTTTGCTTGCACAGCTAAGCCAAATTCATACAACTATCTCAGGGGAAAGACATAAATTGCTCAATAAGTACAATAATCCTGCTTTTATTTCATCGTTGTACCAGTCATACAGTTTAAACCAGAATTTTAAAAACTGAATTTTGAGTTTCATTTACCTTCAAAACTTGCAACTGTCAAGTAAAGCAATGCTACCAGCTCCTTTAATATGGGAGAAACAGAGGCTCAGAGATATAAACAACCAACGCTCACAGAGGAAGACTAAGTGCAGAAACTCATCTCCAGACTATCAAACTAATAACTGGACTTGACTGCCCTCTTCTCCAGTGAGCTTTCCACTGAAGTTGCACAACATGTTATTTATCCTAACTGGACTCAGAGACTGTCAAACAGTAGGAACACTCCAAAAACCAAGAAGGCTGATTAAAGTATTTCTACTGTATATAAGCATACGAACACACAGGAACTAGATCAAGTCTAGATATGCACAATGTTGAAAGACAGTATCATTGCAAAAGATTACTTTGCCAGCTGAGATTTTATCTGGTTCAAAGACACGCCAGACATTTTGCATGTTCTTCCTCTCTGATAGAGTTGGATAAACATGCATGCTGAAAAGTCAGTTCTTGTTTTCAAACAATGTACTGCTGCTTTAACTCTGAAGTCTCAGACATCACCAACCTTGATAAAAACCCAGGCTCTATATATTTCAGGTGAGAATAAGAAACATATAAAAAGTACTTTCCATGCGTGATATTTTTTTACTGCATATTAAAAAAAATATCTGATGCCACCACACTACTTTGCTTTCAGTCGTAGGCCATCTGTGTGTTGCACTGACGAGCGCTTCTCACTGGTATTTAGTAGGCCACGTTTTTCATGCATAGATGACTCTCCAGCTCCATACCTTCTTTAGAGATTGGGCCTAATCAGTGCTTAAACTCCAAGTCCCCAATTTCGACACACAGTATATCCAGCGAATACAAGTTTATTTTTATGTGTACCAAATGACCATCAGGCAAAATCTGGTGCACTATTGCTTTAGAAGTTCACTGAATTCTGCTGTGTGCTGAGATGGGGCACAGAGGGGCAAGCAGCCCTCAGAAGACAACAAACGGCGTCTTGTTCTGCCACACTCTAGTGACACAGTCCTCTCCTCTGCCACATAGTTTACAGCTGGTTATAAGCTATAAAGCTCTAACCAGCAGGAAAAGAAAATAAACCAAGGCAAGCTCATGAGAAGACAAGAATAGCTGATGGATGGTACAACCAACTGGTGCAGGTTCACAAGGCTGGGACTCTCACTGCTGTAACACATAAGGGCTTAAGCAGAACTACTTAATGGAATTGTCAGAGTTAGAAGGGACCTCTAGAGATCATCCAGTCCAACTCCCCTGCTAAAGCAGGATTGCCCAGAGCATGTCACTCAGGATGGCATCCAGGTGGGGCTTGAAAATCTCCAGAGAAAGGGGACTCTGCACCCTCCCTGGGCAGCCTCTTCCAGGACTCTCACCCTCACACAAAAGAGGTTTTTTTTCTCATATTTGAATGGAACTTCCCATTTTCCAGCTTGCGCCCGACACCCCTCATCCTGTCACTGGGAACCACTGAAAAGAGTCCTGCTTCATCCTCCTTCAACCCACACTTCAGATACTTATAAGCACGAATAAGGTCTCCCCTCAGCCTTCTCTTCTCCAGGCTCAAGTGTCCCAGCTCTCTCAGCCTTTCTTCACCAGGGAGGTGCTCCAATCCCTCTATCATCTTTGTTGGACTCTCTCCAGTAGTTCCCTGTCTCTCTTGAACTGGGGAGCCCAGCACTGGATGCAGTATTCCAGCTGTGGCCTCACCAGTGCAGAGAAGAGGGGAAGAATGACCTCCTTCAACCTACCAGCCACAAAGCCCAGAATTCCATTGGCAGTCTTTGCGACAAGGACACATTGCTGGATCATGGATAGTTTATTATCTACCGGGACCCCCAGATCTTCCTCCTCAGAACTTCGGTTCTGTAACACTTGCATAGCAGACTACACCAACAAAAATGGGACTAAGCTTTCTCATTTACAACCTGCCTTCCCCAAAACTTTCTATGAAATGCTGTTTTCCTTTCCAATCAATAGTATCATAAATTTCAAGGACACTGTAACAACAGTGGAAATAAATACGCATAAAATATTAACTAATGGAAAGGATCTGATATAAAAAATTAAGATGAAATTACAGTTAACATTAATATAAAATGTTGCAGTGGTACTCTAGGAAATTGATAAAGAATATGTCACAGTAAACATAAAAACTTAAAATGTTATTTAAAAGTAGAGGACAATAATGACTACATTTATCAATGGTTAAGTTTTATAGCATATATCTGATTGAACCCATGTTTAGAGAGGTATGGACCATTGCTTTTATAAAACCGGTAAATTTTAGCACATTTCAAGTCGGCATCCCATTTGTAGGATTTCAGATGTATTTTACTGCTGTTTTTCATGTTATGGAAAACTATGCTGAACTTTACAGCTTACACAATAGGTATGAGACTAGTATTTGGATATATCTGGTACAATGTCACTTTATACAAAACGTTTTGAGCAAACATTTCCAGTGTAAATAATTCAAATTTGCATTCCATTTCACTTCATGCATTTAAACAAGCACACCAAGGTCTATCTGTTGGTATATATGCAAAATGTATTTTCAAGTCAATGGCAATTTGCAGGAATACAAGACAGCTAGTGTTCACCCTGGTTTTCTCTCTAGTAAAGGTGTTTTGGGTCAGACTGCAAGCAATGACCAGACAGAAGTGAAGTCTGCACAACTCTGCTGAGGGGACAAACCAATTACTTTAGTATTTTCCTTCCCAGACTAGACAGAAGGAGATTTAGATATCTGCCACTTAATCAATACATGGTGCAAAAATTTTCTGCGGTGAGAGTCAGGTTACAACAATTTTGAGTGCCTCTGAAGCTTCTTGCACAGCCCCGAGCATCTCAGAGCACCAGTGGTGATAGCTCATCTGGAATACTCAGCAACAATATCTCAAAACTCTGTTTCATTTCCTATACCCAATTCATGTGGGATCTGCCACTGAACACCATTCTGCCAACGCTGAGGAGGAGCTGCAGGAGTCAGAAACAACGACTTTAATACAGCTTCATTACAGACCCTACTTAAATTCATACAAGGGGAAACCAGTAGGAGATGTCGATCCTAAGGGAAAAAGTGAATTCAGGGAATCTATTTCCAGGGACATTTAATCCACCCATCTTTGAGAGCTTTTAAACAAATTTTTCTTCAGAGGCACATCAAATCATACATCAAGGAAGCAAACTGGCTTTGCAGCCTTGCAGTAATCAAAAGAGAGACTTGATAGTGAGCACCATCTCTCATGCACTGATGAATTGGTTTCTCTTCAGCTTTCCTTATGCAGTGCTAGAGTTATGTTCATCGAAGTTAATGGGAGTATTTCCATGGACTTTGGTGTGCAGTGGGTCATAGAATAAGTTCCTCCATATGTTGTAGTCTGATGGCCAGAGCAGCAGTTACTCATTTTAAGCCCTATTTTAAGATTTGATGGATGACTTAGCTCTATTTTTCCAGTTTTCCAAGGACCCAAGGTAAAAACAAAGCTAAATACAAAACACTTCATGGCATCCTCTTTTTTTTTTTTTTTGGTTGGTTGTGTTGTTGGGGAAAAAACGAGCATTCAGTACAGCCGATAAATCACTTTGTCACCTTAATCTTTTATTGATCTCAATAAAAATCGTATTTTGTTTCTTAACAAAAATTCACCAAGAAGGACATCGCATCCAGGGATGTGTATAATGTAGGAAGCACTCATCATTTAACACTCTTATTTATGGGACAAGATATGGATTTTTTTGGAAAAATCTTCAACTGTTTTTGTACAGTGATGCATCATATTTGTAAAGATGTGCTCGACTAAAAGGCAGGTTGTTCACCAATTACACTAAGAAACCATACCTTACATTGAGGCTTTATATAAAGAGATTATATAAACACTTTTCCTAAACCAGCAAAGGTAAAGGAGTACAGTACTTTCCCCCATTAAGTCTGTTCTGTCACTTCACTTTAGTATATCATAGTCATTTAATTTTAATTCAGATGATCCTGTTGAGAAATCTCAGCAAAAAAATAAAAAAAAGTGATTGCTATGGGAGCACTACACTTCCCCATGAGAAAAGCCACACTCCCATGGAACATGCCAGAAACATAAAACCTTGTCTGCCTCCCATGTTGGCACTTGCCTTCTGCTCTCAGAATGTAACTGCCTTGCTCGAGCAACAATCTGGACTAATGTCAGAAACCCACTGGTGAAGCAGGATGCCCTCTCTCTAGCTTACCACAGGATGTGCTCTGGGAGAGACAGAAAGTGAGACCAGTAACTCTTGCACGATCACATGCTATTTTATTGAATACAGATACTTTGAGCTGCACCAATAAGCACTTGACATTTTCGTACATCTCACATAGATGAATTGCAACTAAGTCCAATTATTCTCCATCACAATTTTTCAAAGAATCCTCAAGCCCTTCTCTTTCCTACATAGTTTAGCATAGTCTTTGCTGAAGACCTATTAAAGGCTTTAGTGCACTATAACTCTGTTTGCAACCTCAGAGTTGTATAAAATTACTATGTGCTTCTAATAATTGTTTAATAAAGGTTTCCCATTTTCACCGTAAAATAACGTTAAATGAGGGCCACAATACTTTCTATTTCATTTTACATAACCTACACCCAAAACTGGCTCCAAGACCTCATTTGCATAGTTTGCAATTTATCCAGGCTATCTTCCTGCTAAGAAAGGCAAACACACAGAGAAAAAGCCTCTTCAATCCCTCTTCGCAATGGAGTTTAAAAAAGCAGCCTGCAAAGTCGCAAGGACTCCTGGGTCTAAATTTTCCATCTATGAAATACAAGTCAGAGTCTGTACCAAGTGTGCTCCCATTCTCTTACTGAAGGAAATCGAGTGGCCAGATAACCATGTCTGTAACATCAAAGACAAATTGCTAACAAAATTATTATTGGAACTCTCTCATGTGTCTATTCCACACAACAATGAACTTCTATATTCTCCAATTGTGGTACGTGCTGGTTTGGGGGGAGGGAGGGTTTCAAATCCAATATTCTAAATAGACTACAGCAACAGGCTCCCTCAGGATGTACTGTCTGTGAGAGATTACCCCATATATCGGATTTTTTTTTTTCATCTTAATGTCAGTCACTAAACCATTTTTATAATACTGCCATTGTCAAAAGATTAACCTTAAATTGAAACAAGGACTATTTCTTTTTCATCAGACTCTTGAAATTCTCCAAATATTCATCTAGATTTGAGAAGAATATAGAGTTTGCACACGTTCTTCATTTTCTACTATTCACTCTTCTCTGCTTCTTCGTAGTCTGGGCACATACTTTTTTAGACTTTAGAGAAAAAGAAAGTTCCACCAGGGCCCACAATAAACCACAAGGCACTTATTCCCTGCTCATTCCTATAAGAAGTGAAGCTGAAGAAACACTTTCTCTGTTCTTTATTTGTTTTTCAGGGTCAGAAATTCAAGGCACATTGCACAGGCTTCTTATATCATGGCTAGAGGTCAAACCTCGTAATACATGACTTGTCAGTATCTTTTAGCACAATTGATAGTAGTGTGCTGCTGACTCTTGCATTCCAGACCTAGAAGAAAATGTCCAGAGCAACTGAGGTTATATGATAGATTTCATAAAATATCACCAAGTCTCAGGAAGAAAGATGGTGTTGGAGGCTAAGAAAAAGGGCTGCACATCAACCTTACAAAATGCCAGAGTTTTGATTGATGTTCGAAACCAGTCATTAACAGCAGTGACTCCTGCCATCCACAAAAATCTCTACCTCGTTCAGTAGAAACTCGTGTATGCAGCAGCAGCATTTACAGGCAGATGTTCCCATCCCAGATTCAAACAAAGCCAATAAAAAGGCATTGCTCCTTTACTGTATTTTTTTAAAACTGTATAAAATGTAAAGGTGAAATTCAGGTCCCATTGCAGTAAATGGCAAAATTCTATCAACCTCTACAAATCCATAACTGTACACAATGCTGTTTATGAGAGGGGAGGAGAAGGACTGCATCGTGCTAAAAGACCAGAATTAGCCTAATTTTTAATAAATAAAAGGAATTTTGTTATTATGGAAAATCAGCTTCCAGTAACTCACAATTGATTTCCTCTCCATTAACACTATATACAAAAGTGTTTCCAGCACATCATATGAAAAAGGTGGCAAATGTAATCAGCAGATGAGGCTACAATTAGAAACAATGATTGGGGAAGGAATCCAAGCTTTAGTGCTAAGAAAAATGATAGCCGTTATTTCTTATTTTGAACTCGGTTTCAATTAGCTACTGATAATAAAGTCTTTTTAGGATTCTGAATGCTTACTAAGGACATATGAATACCCAAAAGCAGGTGTTCTTCCATTAACTGCTCCATCTATTTCCCTAGCAATCAGTGATGTAAATAAATCACACACACACACTTACACAGAATTCTTTCCTCCTCTGCTTTTTTCCCACTTCTGTTCAGACTGAAGCAGTGGGGAGGATGGTAAATAATCATCACAAGAAGGTAAAGCTACATGAGCACAAAACCAACCTATTTTCTACAAAAAAAAATAAAATGCTTTAGAAAATTATGAGCAAAATATTAAGTAAACTACATGTGAATACAGAGTATCAGGTTCTTCTTCCCTTTACCCCACTGAAGTCCCAGATTACCTTCACTTGCCTCAGGACAGCCCAATATCGATTAACAGGAAAGGAGAAAAGATCAGTCAGCCCACACTGAAAAGTCAGCAGGGAATGTTCTTCAATGCACCCTCTTAGATTCAAAACAAGTACCCTTTTGGGTATAAAACAAAGCCTACTATGGTATTTGATTACAGATTAGTATTAGCATTTCCTTTGTCCACATCTCTGCAAATTCAAGGAGAGAAGCATAATTTTCAGCACTACAACCTTCTTTTTATTGCAATTCCCACTTAACACAACTTTTCAAGAAATTACATTTCAGCCTTCCATTATTCCTCAAGGACTCCTAAATTTTCTTACAGATTATGTTAACAAATATTATCACAGATGTATCATGTCCTACCAGCTTAAGTAGCTGAAAGTAAGGAGATCTTGCTTGACACATTAGTATCTTCTATAGTGAATAATTTTTAAAAAAATTCACAGACAGAATGGAGACTTGTTTTCCATTACATATACAGTAGGTAAAGTTTATAAGAGAAATATATCAAAAAGTTCCTCTATTTGGGTTTGAAAAGGAAAGATATACATAGTCCTTCCTAATGTCACAAAAACAAAAGATGGATTACAACTGTCATCTGATTTTAGCACCGTTTAACAATCTAAATTTGAAATGGGAGCGGTTAGCAAATTTCGCATGGGTGTTTCAGTGTGCCTTTTGACTTCCTAGAGAGAATTACAACTGCTGAAGAATTAGGTACTCAAGGTCAGATGATGGTAAGGCTGGGAACAGCAACACCTTACACAGGAGAAAGTGCCATGGACTCCAGCAGCAGATGTTTGCACTTTGCATGGGAAAAGAGGTACAAAATGAAACATTTTATCAAAAAACCTAATTGTGTGAAATAGGCCTAGAAACGTAACATTTTCATAATACAATGTTTCTGAGAAACAATTTGGAAAAGGCCTAAACTTGATTCTAGTTCTGTCTCCCAAGCCAAACTGAGATGCTTAATTAGCTTTTGATAATATTAAAAAGTGCTATCATGTTGAAATCCTATAGCCAACTCGGATCCCAGTCAGTGAGGCAATGAACTCACGCTATATGGCAGCAAATGTTGGAACAGCAGAACTATGAAAACATCAAGGTCTGAAAGGCATCTGTGGTCCCACCTGATTATGGTGAATATCCACTAGCACCAATTTTACCAAAATTATGTGTACAGTTCTTGTGAAGGTTGAGCCTTATGTCGTTCTTAGTGCTATGACAAAAATTTTATCCCAAATTAATTCCTTTACTATGGCCTTTGAACACAAGAAACTTACATATTTCAGAGTAAACTTCTTGCGCTTAGGCAATTAACAGGAAATACATATAATGCCTTTTTATAAGAACACAATTAAAGAGTAATCACACTTTTGTCGTGGCTGACAATTAGCAGTCTTCCTCCCCCAGAGATATAATACAGCTATGTCATTATCATTATCAAAATCTTAAGCCCACTGAGGGAGTATTAGATCTCTGCAGAAAAACAGGCTGGGAGAAATCCTGGCACCACTGAAAACAACAGCAAAACTCCCAATTTCCCAGCTCTAATTAGCTATGGTTAAATTACAGTGAACATATAGTGTACTCAGCTAGAGATGATGAAAGGAGAAAACCAGATCTTAATATTCAATGATCCCTCCTGAGTAGTGACTCTGAAACAAGAAGTTCAGACTACTTTTTGAGGCAGCAATCCTCAATATTCCGGTCTTCTCCAGGAAGACCACTGCTTTCAATCCCAAGTTAAAAATCACGGTAATAAGAAGAAACTAGTTACACAATCAGGCAGCACATCACATGTGCTCATGTAATATTTTTTGGTGTCTGTATTTTTTTAATCTCCAGTACTGTTGTCTGCTTACTTCCATCTATCATTGTTAATACAACAGGAGTTTTTATTGCTCTTTTGATGCATTATATATTACTCCCAATTAAATCATACAAATGTTCCTTTTCAGTTCATTCAGGAACAGCTAACTGAAGCTGAAGTACGTTCTAATTCAATGTATACCAAAAGATACCTATGTTAACCACGCCAACATTCTCTGCTGAAAGGTAACCAGTGAAGAGCTGCTTCCCAGCCATCACAAAGCAATCAGCAGCTATGGGGCAACTGTGTATTTAAAGCATAGCTGGGCACTGATGTTCAACTTCAGCTAAAGGTGTTGCAAGAAACGTCACACAAATTAACCTCATTGCTTCCTGGCAAGCATGACATGCACAAGACATGGAGCCTGCCTCTTCTGCTGTGCGATGTGCAGCATTTCAGGCCAAGTTTGCTAGACCTTGCCTCTAGATTTCTCATGGTGAAGCGATTGGTATGGTGTCAATACAGTCAGGCTATTGCTTTCTAAAACCAAATTCTTCTTTCATCTGGAGAAGTAGCACCTATCTACAGCATGAACAATGCGGTTCTGGGGTGACAGCCTGGTGTTCAGGGTGTCCCTGTTTGGGGTCACTGTGAGGAGAGGGCTGGGGCTGCCCCATGCCACACACGGCCACTTCCAGCCAGCTCCACACAAGCAAGCCCTTCAGATGCTGGTTCTACTGCAGAAACTTGTGTCACCCCTATCCTCCATGACACAGAGACCCCGAGTGCACAGCAGCTCTCTTCAGACTTCACCCTTCCTATTACTGCAGCTATGATGCCATGTGAAAAGCATTAGACCACACCTGGGGCACAGAAACAGAGAGGAATCACCTATCACTATCATAGATACCTTGTTAATGCTGATATTTAATACTCAATATGCACAATTTTAATGAAAATCCCAAGAAGCAGAACTAGAATATAATACTATTACTACATTGCCCATGTCCAGAAAAGGCAGAGTTGTTGAGATATGCAGAGATAAAAAGAAATATTCATGTTAAACTGGAATTGATGTGAAGCTACTAATGGATATAGAGCAAGCCAAATTAAAACCAGTAACAGCTTTCATGGTATCAAAGAATAGTGTATCAAGAGTGGTGAGAATTCTGATATTTTCCCTTTGTGCCGTATCTCACTATTCTCTAGTCTTAAAAGATTTTAGCAGATTTACATTGTTATACTTAATAGTTAACTCATAACATCAGACTCGAGAGTTCTCCTAGGTAACAGAGACTTCTGCTACTCCTTGTAGTCTGTAAGAAAAAGATGCTATCCCCATCAGTCATTTTTTTGTTAGAGATACATGCTGAGAAGATTTAATTGTTCACCTCTTTTAAATACATCAGCTAGTTAGCACAGCCCACTGTTTTATCCAGCTGCAAGTTCTGGCACAGGAAGAGAAATAGATTGGGCTCAGCAGGATCTTCTAAATAGTCTGCTGTCTTGACTGTCCATCTGGGAGAGGAATGATCTGGTCATGAGGATCAGACTGCACATACAGCATCATGTAAAACTGGAGGAATGCCACTTTGTGGCAGTGTGTGCACCCAGTCCTCAAATACTCTGTTGTGTTGTCCAAGCAGAACTGGATGGTTGCCAAAAGACAAGAGAGGCAAATTTTGGAGAGAAGCCAAAAGACAAGAGGAAATTGACCTAGCGCTTTTCTGTTCTTTCCTGGGAATTGCAGAGCTACAACATGCCACAATTGCTTACAAACGTTAGTATTGTTTTCTCTACCTGTGCATTGTGTAAAGAGACTAATGTGCTTTGACCTGCAATTTGCAAGGGGGTTACAACTACCATGGGAGAAGCAAAACTTAGTGCATAGGTTCAGAAGTGCTCAGGTGGAAGAAATGGAAACAGCTGAATTTTATTGCTCCCTGCAACAGAAGCGATGCTCTTAAATCATTACTTGTACACAGACCCAACCAAGGCTAACAGTATCAGAAAAAATCTTGGGACAGATTTATGCACAATGCTGTAAAAAACCCTCAGAACTAGGCAGCCTGGCCTCTGCTTCTAAAAGTGACTGTGTTTGCATGACACCAGAAGGCCTGCCAAATTTCTGTGATCCAGTTCTTCTCTTGAGCTCTGCCACAAATGGACATGGAAAACAGGGGTGGCCTAGAGCCCCTCCTTTGAGAACAGAAACGCAGGTGGGACACATCATCCGCAGCGGCCAATACAGGCAGGTGAAGCTGTCAATAAACGGTGCAGAGCAGCACAGTGTTCACCCAAGTTAACACTGACCCAGCACAAGCAGCCCTGTAGCTGCACAGACGCGATGCTGCTCCCCGGCTGTTTGCCATCAAGGCCTTACATGAATTTCATTCTACTCTCAACTGCATAAATATGTAGATGCACCTTCATCACCACTTGTCCCATTACTGTGCTCTGGAACCACTCAGTCAGGACGTGGCACTCGGCGGTGGCACCTTCGGCTGAGGAAGAGCTCTAACACCCGCACCATTCAGTGGCAAGGGTATCTTGCACACAGAGTTAACAGTGATCACAAAGCTTTCTCAAACCATTTGATTTTGTTGCCCTTTTATAAAATGCAAATTAAAAAAATTATGAAACAGTAGGCAATAAAACCTGAATTTTTAATACCAAGCAATCACTGAACCTTTGCACATGAGTATGAAGGACTAAATAATCCCATTCTTCCTCACAGCACAGACCCAGGAGAATTTCTTTCTCTATATTGCTTTTATAACAGCTATCTATCTTAGTCTGGTCTTGTTGATATATTTTAAGGCTTTTAATTTGGAGGCTGTTATTTGCTCAGATGTTATCTTCAGCATATTAAGTACAGTAAGCTTTCATCAAGTCATACGCTGGGCATTTGAGCTGGGGCAGAATTTCTTACTTAAGCACTCACATACAATGGCAGAATAAATAAATAAAGAACACCTTCAAGGCTTCCAAGGTAACAAAATCACTCTCTAACCTTACAATAATGCTCTGCTTACAGTCCTCCCAAAATGCAAGTCATTTGCTGGATCCCAAATGATATTTGGTTGATGGATTGCTGGTGATTTCTGTATCAGAGCACCTTGGAGCCCTAGTGCTAAACCCCTGACAGCGTTAGCATAAGAGATTTACATTTATGTTATGAGGGCCACACAAGAATAATAATTTTAAAATACATTGCCTTGGCTGCTGGTGCACCATGGGAAATCTAACAGCAGCAGGCAGCATGCCTGCACTGTAATTACAAAATGGCAGCACGGGAGAGGCTTTGGAGACAAGGAACTAGAGACTACAGCCATCTGCATGCCTTGGCGAATTGAAATTACAGTAATATATGAAGACATTACCTGAAAAGCCCAGCACCATTTAAATGATTTACTATTACGCCCCAGCAAGCTTTAATTTAAGGATAAAGTCATTCAGCAAGCTAATCTGATATAGGAGGCATTATTTCACACAGTTAAGTTAATTTACACTAGCTGATTGTTGTTGTTGCAGTTGGCATTATTATCTGCACAAACAGCCGATCGGCCCTGACAGAAGCAATATACTGCTTAATACAGTGTCTTAATTCAGCAGGCTAGCTATCTGTGATAAAGGTTTGTTTATAAGCAATAATGGGGAGGAAAGTCATTTTGAGGCTAAGCTGATAACACTGATGAGAACTATTTTATTTTTTTGGGTAAGAAAACAAGCAGGAACTATCCACTCATTTGTCCTCCTGTCTAGTAACAGTAACATCCCAACAGATTTCTCTTAGGTTGCTTTTGCTTTCCCATCCTAACTACAAGGTAGATCTTTGGCACTGCTTTCTGTATATATTTCCTTTGACAAACAGTTGTCACCATCACAGCACTATGAGAGCTTCCCTTTCCCCGTGAAATAAAGGCTTCGGGAAGACCTCCACAGCTCAACTCACTGATGTGAGCTGATTTAAAAAGCTTCTAATATATCACAGAAAAGGCAAACCACACATGACACATTGTGTAGTTTCTGTTGGCTTCCCTCCAACTGTTAATGGTGAGATGCTCTCTGGTACTCCTAGCAGAGTAAGATAATTCTATGTGAAGGTTCCTGATGGCAAGGAATGCCAGGCGAGGCAGGGACAGCCAGCGCCTGGGCCAAGTCCGGCTTTGTTTGGCCTTTTAGGCAAAGCTTGGATCAGGCTGGCCTCATCCCCGTAGGTATGCAAGGGACTGTTTTGCCCACAAGTAAAACCGAGGGAAAGGTAGTGGCAGTTGTAAGCATGCTTATTCATTAAGAACCATAAAAGTCCTTACCAAGAAACAGCATTTTTTTTCCCAACAGAAAACCAAGCTGCAAATAAGAACCTGTAAGAGAACCCTTCCTGTAGCTTTTTCTTCACCAACCCCCTAGCTGGTAAAAATCACCTACTGACTCACAGACACCAAGCTGCTTGAGGAAGTTCCTTAACTCTGCTTTCCTTCTCCACATAATATTTAAAGTCCCAGGAAAATGCTTCTCAAAATTGGCCCTCTTCCCCAAAACTGATTACCCGATAAAAACATTTCCCTGTTCCTAAATTCAGAATGAAAAAATCCAAGTGCAACCACAGAAAGAAAAAACAGCCAATCCACCCTGAACGTGCAAGTAGACTTTCAGCATCTTTCTGCAGAAATATGATATAATATTCTGTAACACTGATTCAGGAGTAGTAAAAAGAAGGTGTTATTTGGAGATTTCAGCATGAAAAGTGTCTCAAAACCAGACTGCCAAAAGTAGTTACAGGGCTCAGCACCATTTAGATGTCAAACCCCACCAACTTCCACAGCAGTCAGAGTCCTAAATACCTCTGAAGGTCAATGCCTTCAGATGTTTCTGGACAGTGTCTTCTTCGCAACAAAGCTTAAGCATAAGTTAACAAGCGACAATAATACCACTAAAACGCAAGTCAGCAGTTTGTACCTGCCACAACTAAGCCTTAGAGTAGAACACAAAGTACTGCTGCACCCAACCAAAAGTTGTCCTGGCAGCTAAAAGCATGATTGCTCATTGGGGCAGCTTCTTTGGGGCACAACATTTGGTCCCAACAATTTACAACTATTGGGGTAGCGTACTATGACAAGTTTTGTCATCTTTTTTCAACACACTGAATCTGGTGTTGTATAGCATCTCCCAGACATCATCGAGCAAGCCCTACCTAAGGTGTGACTGGGAGCACACCCCACTTTGAGCTGTGCATTGCATGAATATCATCCTTTCTAGAGAGCATCTGTCTCACCAGCCACAGGGTGAAGTTACAAAAGCAAGCTGCACACTGTCAAATTGGATTCCCAAGTTCACCCAGGAGACAACACACCAGCACAGCTTCAAGAAGAATCGACTGCTCATCTCACATGGCCTCATTTTCCAAGGGTTTGCTATGACTGACAAAAGAACTAGTGTTGTAGAAATCCTTTTCAATGGTCAAGTCTTACACGCCCCATGTCTTGCAAGCTCTTTCAATAGCCTGTAGGTGCACAATTTTAAGAATTACATTCTTTAACATCTCACAGCAGAAGCTCACAAAATCTGTACTCATTTCAGCTACTCATTGAGTTTTCTTCAGAAACTGAAGAAAAGCAGCATGAGCACACAAAGTAATATAGAGCAAAGAACAGTTTAAGGGATTTTTTCCCTGTTTATGGTAATAACAGGATTTTAATGATGTGGTTTATATCCTTTCCATTCATTCTATTTACTTGATTTGTTTCTTCATTTATGTTTTTTTCCTCAAGTTTGTAAACAAAACTATGTGAATGGTGCAAAATAACAACACCAAATGTTTAAAAACATTCAGTTAAATGTAAGCTGTTACTATTCTACAGTCCATTTTAATTATATTTTAAGGCGTGTATGTTAGGTACCTTAGATGGTATATAAAGAGAATCATACCTAAAGTAATTTCTTTATTTTTAATTCAAACATAATAAAGGCAGCTGGTTTTGTGTCAGCCATTATAGCACCTTAACCAAGGAGTTACATTTAATTCCTGTGCATGCTTACGTTTGAGTACCAGGGGTTTAATGCAGAACAACCTTCAGAAAAGGGATTATAAGGCACAGAAGGGGGACAATACAAAATGCCCAATCTTTGTGCTTTGACTTAGAACAGCACAAATACACTCAGACACGCAGAAAATAAAGAAGAATAATATAAATTAATTTGAAATTATTTGGATGAATTAGGCTTATGGTCTAATAACTGAATTACACAGTATATGGGAATGTAAGGTAATGTAAGAGCTGAAACACCTTAGAATAAAAGGAAGGAAACGCACTTTCACAGATCAGGAGATACATTTGGAGTAAATTCAGGGAAAGATGATAAAATAGCTCAAATGAAATAAAAAAGGTACTGAGCAATCCAGTGGAACACAGATCGAATGAATTATTCATCACTCACATACATGTTTTCCTATTTACAACACTCCTTAGAGGGAAAAAAGTCTTCTTGTTGTACCTACTAATTTAAAACAGGGACTGACTTTACAAATGCCTGAAAGCCTGTAACAAAAAAGATGGCTCCAGCCTTGCAGAGTTTGAGGGCTCATATCCAAACTAGTCTTAAACACTTTATCCTAGGAGCTGACTCTCGGTATTCAGCATTAAGAAATTTTACTCCACTGTGATTGGTAAAGTCACTCACTTAATATCGTTATTCCCTCTACTAACTTTAATGGCACTGGCAGTCCATCAGGGATGAATTTCATCCACATGTAGGATGAATCAGGTGAAAAATTTTGGGGTTCTTGCGTGTCTCATGCAATTTATATATTAAAATACAAATAGAGAGAGAGTATATGGAGGAACTACATATATATATGTATACACGCACACACACACACAACTGAGACTATTTCTAATTTCATAACTTATTCTGTGGCCACCGAGCTATGTCATTAAACTATTTTATTCCACCTAATAAATTCATTAACATTTATTAACTATGGTAAAATACTAATCGATTTTGCCTCCTGGACACACATACCTCCTAGCTATGTTTAACTGCCTAAGTAATTGATGAAAAATGTAATGTACAGTTAGATAATTCATGGAATCTGGAACTGAATCATTCGTGCTTGATCCTGTATTTAGTAGGAACCACCAATCTGGCCCCTGCTCCCTTCCCTTACAAACTGGAAACCCGTTATGAGTCAACAGTAATGCTCGTTACACGTAATGATATTGCTTGTAATACACATTACAAAACTCACTTGCCACCAGTTCAAATAAATGTATTTCTAAACACAGGAACAAGAGAAAGAACAGGACAAAAAAATTTGTTTAGTATAGTCCATCAATTTTTTATTTCATTTTGACCTTGTCCTTAATAGAGAGAGGGCCAAAATTAAAAGGTAATGGCACGTCATTTATATTACTATAACAGCTAACAGTAAACGTATGTGTTTAAAGAAAGCAGGATGGCTTTTGAATTGGACTACTAGATTAAGACACAAAGAGACACTGGTCTCAAAATTCAATTTCCTCAAAGAATGTCTGTGGTAACACAGTGACATATCACTCAGAGGTGCTAGGCTGACCTGGCCAGCCTGCCCAGTGCCTACCCGGTTGCTCTTCGACTCTCTTCCTCAACAGGACCAGGGTGGAAAATAAAATGGAAAAGCTCGGGGGTTGCGATAAAGCCAGGAAGATTGGTTACCAGTTACCAGAATGGGCAAAATGGACTCAACTAACAGGAAATTAATTTCAAATGGCACTGGATGGCAAAAGACAAGGACAAAAAAGGGAAAAAAACCCAAACCTTCCTCCCTCCACTTCCCATCCTGACCTTTTTCTGAGGCTCAACTTCACTTTTTGACTCTGGACTCCCCTACCTCCTGTCCCGCTGGCCTGAGGGGTGTGAAGGGATGGGCGATGGGGCCTGTGGCCGGCCCATAACAAACAGCTCCTCTCCTCCTCACGCTGCCCCTGCTCCACCACGCTCTGCGGGGCCGGGGCTCACACCAGTCTCCTCACTGCTGAAGTGGTGGGCCCTCTGAAACCATGGTCCTCCAGCTGAAGCACTGTGTGTGCTCACTGGAGCTGTGATTCTCTGGCTAAACCATAGTTTGATAGTTTTAACTCAATGCAGCATTAAGGACATGATGAGCTTATTCTGCTAACCTACCTAAGAGAACACAGCTTCTAAATAATTTTTGTGATTATTTTGTTTAACCTAAGAAAAATGTTATCAAGATGATTTGTAGTGATTACAGGCGCTGGAGAAGAGAGAACAAACCAAGCCCCCACCACAGATGCTGGATCTCAACCGGACACAGCTAAACAACCCTGGAAAGGAGTCAGCCACCTGTGAAGAGAATTGTGTGGACCGGCACACAGCCAGAATACATATGTATCAGCTAGATTTTAATATGCATAGTCTGTAATGTACAAAAAGCTCACCTGTGCAATGGTGTTCCCAGCACTGAGTAAACAAACACAGCTCTCCATAATGTGCGAGTTTGGAGTTTGTTCCTCACCATCCCCGGGTCACTGCCCAGTTGAGGTCCATAGCATCTGAAGCCTGTTTTCCAGAGGTACCAGCAGGCACCAGCAGGAGGGGCCGAGCTCCACCCTGAGGCGGGGCCGCACTCGAACCAGCTGGAACGGGCCGGAACCAGCTATGCGCGGGCCGGGCAGCCCCCTCCCCACCCTCTCCCCACAGGGGCCCTCCTGAGGCAGAACTTTCCCCTCAGGGAACAGGTTTTCCATTTGCTCTTTGTTTTGCTTTTTTTTTTTTTTTTCTTCTCACCTTCTGTTGGTCATTTATTCTTGTTAACCTCGTTGGTTTAAAAAAATATATGCCCACCTTGTACGATCTAACCTTGTGTTTTATATTCACAGCATTGTTCTAAAACTATTTTTAAGAAAAATACCACGACGAACGAACCGCAAAATTAAGTGGTATATTATTGGATTAAGACATTCTTAGTCATATACAAGCTCTTATTAAAATGCTGCAAATTACATGAATAATTTTCTGTAAGTCAAGTGGGACGTTTAACGATGTTACTTTTATGAAAAAGAACACAGGAATAAACCTTAAACTGCCTGATAGTCTGAGCAGAACGAACAAAAGGATATGGAAGACCTATATTCATTTCAGAAAGTAGATGTATATTAGGCTAAAATTAACTCTGCTAGATATATCACACAATTTTTTATTATTTTTTTTTTAACAAAAACCAAGATGACATTCCTATTAAAAGCACTCCTAAGCAAGCCTAGGCAAGATAAAATATTTCTACAATGAAAGATGATGAGGTGGTAGTTAGCTATAGGAAATATTAATGTAATTTAGAAAAATCTGCAAGACCTTATTAGCAGACATCTGTTATTAAGCTACATTTATTTTTTTTTATTTGTTTGGTTGTTGAGAAGGTGTGAAGTGCTGGCAAGGTTGAGAGCGGAGTCAGAGCTGAAGCTGAAGCTGCCTGAATGAAGTTAAAGAGGAATGCTGAATATCAGGAGGCTTTGCCACGGGGCTGAGGTGGATTCGGGAGCAGCACTCCCAGTCCTCCTCTCCAGCTTCCACTGGCTGCCAACAGCCTCCGGCAACGGGAACCCCTCAGTGCAGCCCTAAGGGGACAGGCCATCCTCCGTCACATCTCAGAGGACACAGATTTAGACCTCAAGATGAACCTCTTAGAGCTACACGGGCATAATACACCCACTCACACATTCTCCCGCACCGGGGTGACAGGTAAATCAGTACTAAAGAGTTAGCCAAGGCTTCCCGAGCATAAGACTAACTAAAGTTATTTAAATCTAAGCACTTGGTAAGAGGACAAATCGGACTTTGTGAGATTGTTTCTGCAAACACCACGTAAAGATTCTGGTCCAGCCAAGAAAGTAAAGCTCCCCAGCAGTCGACAGCAGTTTGGCTGTACAAGCTAAACTCTAGCAATTAAAAGAGGAGCTCGGCACTTGCTCCTGAAGCTGCATCTCAGCCATTTCCTAGGGGTCCTGATACAGCCGAGCTGTGCAGCAGCAGTGCTTCTGAAGAATCCACAGAGAATCATCAGAGAGTAAGAATTTCTGCTACTGTCATTCCTGCCACCAATCTTTGGAAATATTTTTAATCCAAACTTTGTTGAAATAATTGAAAGTGCTACGCTTTCAGGTTAAATGCATGAGTATTACATTCATTTTTGTTAACATTTTCTCTAATTATATAATAGTAAAAGCATTTTGCTAATATATCACAATCACACACACACACTTGCACACACAACTCCCCCTCCCAGGTATACATAAGAACGAGGCAGGGTTTGTAGGCAATATTACTTATTAAATCATCTGAAATAGCAAGGAAAGACCAGAGAAGCTGTCAGGCGTGCAGGCAAATCACATCAGCCAGTCCAATAAAAGATACTGCCTCTCTCTACAAACTCCATCTCACATATATTTTTAAACCACCCTGTTTACAAGAACAATACTGTTACACATAAAAGAGCGCTGCTGCTTGGATGAATCGGGTGAGAACCTTACCAACAAAATTACTTCATCATTAAACAACATAACATATTTGAAATTGGATTCTAGTTTTACATGTTCTTTCAGGTCTCCCCTACTGTATGGCCAAGCAGGAAATTCTAATTGGAAAGATGCATTGACACCCCTAATTTGTGGCAAACTAGAGGTGTGCTTCTGTTTTCACATCATTTCTGTATAACAGTGAAACATCTTTGAACTGAATATACTTCTGGTTTACAAAGAACATAAATAAACCAATTATTAGGGTTTTTTTGTTCAAAAGTCGATATACATCAGAGATATACAATACGGGATATAAACTGTCTTACACCTGCTCCTGCATCTTCCATAAATTTCAATTATTTAACACATTACTTAGCACAAAAGTATAAATATTTGGATTAACTAATGCACACACTGTGCAGGTACTCTTCATGCTCAACTTTGTTGTCTTTCTATATTCTAAATCACATGCATCAAATCTTCACTCCTTACATTTAATATGCAGCTCTGAAACTGCAGTTATACATCATTTTCATTTGCTGAGGAGTGATATATAATCTGGGCTGAAATTAAATAATGTCATCTTATGTTTAGTATTTATTGATACAAATTTAACCTGCTCATATTTCAACCTCCAATCTTTCCCTGAATAATCTGTATTTAATTATGCATTCCACCTCTCTATTGACCTTTGAAAATATCCCTCATGACTACCAATCAAAAATGATATAAATTAGAAGTTCTTTTGAATCCTTTTGCAGTATTTATCACTCCACTCCCCAAATCATTCAGCCCTTCGAGTTTGTTCTCAAAACCTGCCTTCTTAACACTGAAAACTAAAACCCCCCAAACCCCTTCAATTTCCCTAAACTTTCAAATAATCATTAACATATTACCACCCTTTTAGTAAAGATAAGATAATTGAATACGTGAAGCAGTCCAAACTTATTATGTAATGGCTAAAAATGAGGAACATTTGGGGTTACCATTCTATCTAGCGTCAAATAAGTTTATTGTGAAACTATAGCTGTACTTTCCCATATTATATTACAACTTACTCGAAACATTTATTATTTGATGAAACCATCAACTAAAAAAAAGGCAGAAAGAACAAATAAAGTGGACAAGATTCAAACCACTACAGTCCCTTTCCTGATTTATTCACTCTACCAGATACGAAAACAACTAAGCTGCCATTCAAGCTGCAAAGGAACTTCTCTTATAGATTACTTGACTTTTAATTTATTACACAGTACATGAGACTTCAAATTTAACACCAGCTCACAAAATAATGATTTAAAATATTTTTCAGTAAAATAGGAAAGAGCAACAATTTGGCTAAATAATTTCTGTCTTGTTACCATGAAAGTCACTTTATCTTCCTGAAGCCTAAGCATTCTGACTCTGCTTGGAGACATAAAAGTGAGTGGCTAGAGGGAGTGAAATCCATCTCTCCTAAACTGTGGCCAGGCTGTGATAGAACACGTAGATACCTGATGAACAAGTGCAAGTGTTCGGGCAGTGGTAACAGACCAACACTTCTGTACTTCTCCGAGGTGGACAGAGATGCATCAAAGTGAATTTCAGCAACTGGTACTCTGTGTGTGGGAGAAATGGTGGTTACTCTCTACAGCCCCAGCATTGGAAGGACAGACTTATGTAATGGACAAGTGACTAAGTCATAGACATTAATTCCAGGATACACAAAATTCTACTTCAACTCTTTTATGGGACTGTAGGTATAAAATATCTTCCAATGCTTTGCAGTAAATTAACAACTACTGCAAAAAGTTCGAGCTTCAGAACTACAATATGCCACAAAGAAAAATCAAAAGCACAGCTCCACACGTTTAAAGAAACCTAAGGATGTAACAGATGATTTACCACATAGTGGCAAAACACCACCAGTGGTCCCAGCAAGTAGACCAGAGTTCCAGTCCTTTCCTCCACCGAATGCAGTAATTTGGAAGGGTATATAGGTAGGTACATACATCAGAAACATCTCACTATTGCTTAAAAGCTCACTGTCTGACACACTCGCTAACAGCAGACAACTGCTGATGCTCCAAAGATTATGCCTGTCCAGCTCTACTAAGCCAAAGATAAAGGATATTTTCAACCTTTAAGAGCCACTGGCAGTAACTCTGCCATTTGGATTAATGACAGCATATGAAGGTAGCGTGAGTTCACTGGAATCACACACCAGTCCATTTTACAAAGACTTTATTAAATACTGCTCTGAAAAAATCTAGGCTCCGTTCTATGCTGGTTTGTGTTCCAGCAGCTCTAGAGTTTCATCTCTGTGAATGTTGGAAACTTTGGTCATTTTGAATGGGATCTGGTACTAGTTTTGCAATTTAATTTAAATGGCTCTCTTCCCAACTTGGCATTAACTTTTACACTTGTCATACTCATAAAAGAATTATCATGTTCACATACAGACCTTGTTTGCCTGAGCTAAACCAAGTTCTTTAAGTTTCATCACCTAAAATAGATTAGGCTTAGTTTAAGACCTCTAGGCCTTAAAAGCTTTCGTTCATTTTACATCCATCTTTTCTGAATATGTACAAGTACTTATGCAGTATTTTGCATATCTTCGTACCAACATCTTCCTAATGATCCAGAGATCCATGATCTGATTCAGGAACCTCCCCGGGCCTGCTGGCAGTACGTTGTCTTCCTTCATTTTCTTCAGCTCAGTCCAAGGCCCACCGGTGGAAGGGGAAATCTTTATTTTTGTGCACATTTATGCCCCTACATGTAATACAGCCATAATCCTGAATAAAGATTTCATACTGTAGATTCTCTTTGCTTGACTCCCATTTGGTTTGGACAAGTATGATTACTGGAATAAATCATGTTGTAAAACAGCACCTTTTGCCTGACAATGTAACCAAATTTTCCACCTTTCCTCTGGGACTTTGTGGATGACATCTTTCACTGCAGCTAAAATCCACCCATTACACCACTGAGGTCCTCAGAAGCATAGGCTGTCCATATCAGGTAAGCATACCTAATGCATTCATTAGCAGGAAAGCAGTTAATTAACATTGCTAATATATTGAATGTGCTTAGTAATAAATACTAAGAAAAAGAAAAAGCACAGTAGAAGTTGTGTAGGTAAAAATTTTGATTGGGTTTATCTTTAGAGACAGTTTGATTAGATAGATTAAGTTTCTGTGCATCTCTCCAAAGACCGCAGTAATAACCAGTGTCATGACTTTCAAATCCTTTGAACTGCAGAAGGGGAATCAAACATGGTTGTCTTTTTATCCCAGCTTTTACTCTTTAGAATTCTAAAAGCTTGCTTTGCTCATCTGTCAAAGGGATGGCATTAAGGGGATCACTGTTGACAAGTGATAGTACAAATTATGCAACACAAATGACATTTCACTACCTCTCCTCTGATCTGCAATTCCCACTCTCAATCATTCCCTATTCTATGAAAATATTAAACCACAGATCCAATTGCAGAAAAAGTGAGAGTGTAGGCGTCTCCTGATATCTTGCTACTGAACAAAAATATGTTCTGAAGCCCACACCTATAATTAAGTTTGTGAAAGTGGGTTCCATTTAAAGTCCCCTAAATCCTGTACAGATCTTCAAATACAAGCACATAGATGTCATCGCAGAAAAGACCATATAGCCCTGATCCTAAGTAAATGTTAGCAGCTGTAAAACATTTTGCAATAAATTCAACAGAAACCAACAACCAAAATCATTAGGCTGTACTTCATCAAAGAGGTTTCTCCTTATGCAAGGAGAAATTGAAAGAATTACACACTCTTCCAGTTTGCCCCTCATCTCGGACCCATACAATATTGTTTCCTGATGAGTTCTCTCATATGCTTCCAGGGTTTAGATGGAGAGAAGTTCAGTGACTTCACTATGTGCAGAGATCTAAAGAGGGTTCTGAGAAACCAGGTTGCAGTGTTCAAGCCACTTAGGGCACAGCAACAGCAATCAGTGTGCCGGTGGGACGTCCACAATGGTGGTGGTGAGAAGAAACGCAGTTCTGGGACACAGCCACGACCAGCATGAGGTAAGACGATCTGCATACATTGGCTGCATTGCACTAGCTAGAAAAAAAGGGTTTTCAAGTTTTAGTGCTGTGCTCTTATGACTGCAGTGAGAAAATTCAGTCCTTAGACATTACACATCAGACTAACAGAAAGCTGAAAGTAAACTAGTTTTTGGACTGCCTCACTGGAGGAAGATTGGAGGTGAGTTTGTTAGGTTTTTTTTACAGCAGATGAGAGGATTGCCTTCCCATGTGTATGTTGATGTTCTTATAAAATGGAGTCATACATATGGCAAAATAATTTCAAGAGTCACCTGAAGAGATTGCACAGGCTGCATTAACGATGCTGTTATCTAGGAAGTCTCTGTATGTATCCTTTGCAACTGGGAGTTTATTTATACTCAGAGTCAACAGGAGAGGGGAGGTCCACTTTCAATAGCTTCTGTTTTGGTACAAAAAATAGTTGACAGAAAATGTTGTGTGGACATTTTCAGAAGTATGGAATTGACTCATTTTGGCACCTGACCTCATGACACTGCCAAAGCACAAAAATATTGAAATGAACAATAGGGTTATAACATACATAAGAGAAAGAGAAATGGGATTAGAAACAAAAGTCTTGCCACACAGCTGTATTTAGACCGCAAAAGCAAAACAAAAGAACAAATAAAATTGTATTAATCTATTTTTGCCCAAAGCCTGAAAATTCTTGTGTGTCAAAAATCTCCCCTCTAAGTGACACTTGCTATTCCCATTACATATTATATTAACTGCTTATTATGAGAAATCTTATTACTGTTGATGTGCACAAGAATAGAAGCAGTTTACAAATGAACAGAATTGGACTGCAAGAAGTAGAAATCACACAAATTGTTACAAATTATTTACTGGCTTAGAATAAATTGGCACATAGATCGAGGGAGTCAGTTGTAAAGCACCTTCAGGTATGCCTCAAAAGACATGATTATGAAGGTACTTGGAAGCCTTGTATGCACACAATGGGCTACTACAAATGGAATAAAACAATTCAATTTGTAAACGTGCTTAGGCATATCTTTTTATTTGGGAATTATTGTATGGTATGTCCTGGAAGAAAAGGAGATACAGACCCTGGCTTATTGCTAAAGAGTAAGCCACTAGAGTTCTTTGTAAAGTAGGATTATACTGAGTTTAGGGATAAAAATCCCATATTCTAATGCGATTTAGGACATGAAACTCCTTATGCAAGTTTTTCCAACCTTGATCACTACTCAAAGCTGATTTTAGTTCTACTGAGCAAATTATCCAAGAATCAGTCAGATTATGAGGATAAAATGAAACCAGAGGGAAAGATAGATGTGTTAAGAGCATTAGAACATAAAATCTGCAGTGTAACTCACAGTTTAACTGAATGCTACCCCTTTGAAAAATTGATGATGCAGTCTCCAAGGATGCCTTCTCACCTGCTTATGGAAACCACAGCTACTGTACAGGAAATTAAAAGTGCTTCCATTTAGCTTGTACAGCGCAGACAATTCTTAAACATCTTTCATTTTGTATTTGTTTGTAAGAGTTTTCAACAAAAAGAGAATAGTTGAAGTTAAAAATTATTTGAAAACATGGCTCTAATTTATGCATTAATCCAAGTAAAGCCTGAGAACTAACATAATGAAACCAGGCCCATGACTTCTGAAAATTACGTTGTTACATAAAAAGACTAATTCTTTACAACTGAGCAAAAATTGCTTAATTAATATAGAAGTGTATGGTGGTTGTACGAAAGAGGACAGTCAACTCCAACACATTTAAATTTTGCTATTTATTGCATGGTCTACATGAGGCCACTTCTCTTAAATGTTTGCATCTCTAATTAAGAAGACAATATTTCTCAGAGTGATGTAGTAAAATAAGTCTTAAGCTTTTACCGATCACTGAATCTTATTATTATTCATGGGAGCTCTACTATTAGTGTCGCACATAACATAATCTCTAGCTATATTAATTAATGTAATTTTGGAGTGGTCTCCCCTTATTGCTCCTCTCCTCTCTCCTTATTCTGTCCCTTGTGTCATTTTGTCACCATGTTCAGCATGGATAAAATTGTCCTGTGGAATACGGTGTTTGACAAAATCAAACTTTTATCTCTTGTACTGCTTCTTAGCTGGGGCAGCTTGCCCATAAGGGAATTATTCGTTTCCATAGCTGTCATTAAGGATTCTGAATCCCCTACAAGTCCATAGTATGTGAACTTACAAAAGTCAATAAACCTCTGAAGGGACCTTAAGCTGTGATATGAGTATTTAATCCTTTGTTTCTTTTGGAATCTTTACACAAAGTACTCAGGAATTGAATTCTGATAAAATGAAAAGGTAAACTCTAATTAGAATGACATTGTTCAGGGTTTTACGTTAAGGATGTCTCAGCACTTTCAATGTAAAAATGAGTCTTTGAGGTCTTATAACTCAGATATGAAAAGGTTTCTATGGACTTAACTTGGCTAGCAAGGTCTCCAGCACATTCTAAAGCCCATTTTTAGCCAGGTTTCCTATAGCGATAAGTCTTGTTAAAGCAAAGGGTACACGTTCACCCTGCATTTGCATGAGAGTACCTAGCAACTTTGGAACCTATTGGCTAATTTCAACCAAGACAAAAATTGCAGAGAGAATTATTTTGCTTTGTCTCCTATGGCTGTAGTTTATTAGGTAAAGACTGTGTAAGGTAAGGTGTTTTGACTGTTTGATTATATCTACACAAGCTTACTATGCCTTACTACAACCCTTCCACTGAAGAAATCTTTTCTAATATCCAATCTGAACCCCACTCTGGCAATTTGAGGCTATTTCCTCTTCTCCTATTGCTTGCTACTTGGGAGAACTGACATCCCCCTTGCTACAGCCTCCTTTCAGGTAGTTGTAGAGAGCGAGGTCTCCCCTCAGCCTCCTTTTCTCCAGGATGAACAACCTCAGCTCCCTCAGCTGTTTCTCTTAAGACTTATTCTTCAGACCCCTCCAGAATGTAGAGGGACAATCACTGCCCCAGTCCTACTCACCACGCTATTCTTGATCCAGGCCAGGATGCTGTTGGTCTCTTAGACTCTTATATTCTGCTCTTTACTGATGAATTAAGGTTATGGCAGTTGATCAGTCTAGAAAACAGAGGTCATTTTTCATCAGTGGATTTTGATTATTTTTTTTTAAATCAGTTGTCATTATTGACACAGGAAAGCACAATGAAAATGAAATGCATCAAGACTTTAACACTTTACTTAGGGGTAAGGGTCACACTTTTGTACAAGGTATTTGGGAGCTCCAAAACAGAATGCCTCTGTGTGAAAATGAGACTCCTTTCCCTTTGGAATCCAAACTTTCTATAGACTGAAGTTTGAAACTACTCAATAATACACACAACATGTCCATAACAAAGGTAAATTACTTCTTAGCAATGCTTTTCATCTCAGTCTAACTGCAATGTCCCCAAAACCTTCTGCTGAAACTCACTAAACTCAATTCCTTCCAAGATCTTTTTCCCTTTAGGACTAACTGTAAATGCAATTTTCTAGGACCTTCAAAGCATTGTAAACAAAAGATCAGCTTTATCAGCAGAAAACCCAGCAAATTAAGATCTAGATCCTTTTTGCTTTCTATGCAGCTCTAGAGATCTGAAAGTCCCTTTTTTAATGTATATCTGCACTGTGTCACAGTTGTTTTATAATTCAGTGTCTTGGATAATTTACTTTTCTTGTCTGGTTTTGAACACACAGTAAAAATTTTAAGAAATATTGATGATTACTGCGAAGACTTGTGATTTCAATGATTTGAGGACAAGCATAACATAAAACAGGCTTGGTGTAAAACTTTCACTAAAAGTATTCTTAAGAGGAAAAAAGATAATTAGAGAATAACAACATGGGTTTGGGAAAAAGAGGAAGGAAAGCAGATTAATTTTAGTACTGTTTTACATCACATGCAATAAAAGTGAAGCATCACCCTGGAACTGTTAGCCTTAAAATATCAGGCCATTAAATTCTTTCTTGTTTCATTCGGATTCTCCTGTTGTCCTCTGGCTGTCCAACTGTGCTAAATAAAATACTTCAAAGAAAAGAGTCTCAAGTGTTCAACAGCTGATTCTGCTCCCAAAGGTGTTGATCTGGCAAAAGTGGACACCTGTGGAGCAAATAAGACCATCCAGAAAGGGAGGACGGCCCACTAGAGCATTTTAGAGCCAGAAAACAAAGTAGTAATAAATAGGAGTAGAAGATGAAGGCACGCATGAGCTAAGCTTAATTAGAAACGTAAAGGAACGGCAAAGATAACAAATCTACAGCTTTCTACTGTGTGTCCAATTTATGCAGATAAAATTATACAGCTATGCATAAAAGGGAATAATGTCTTTCTTCTGTCACGGGTTGTGAATAAGGTGTCACATCCTTCAGAACCGGGTCTCCGCAGTAATAAGGGACGTGTAAGTAGTTCTGCAGAGTTCTGCACAGCCCATTCACAGGCTTCTCACAGGGTTAAGAATCTAGGTACATGAAGATTTGGGATAAATCAGTACTACAGTGATCCACTATACAATCAAAATACAGTCAAAATTTTAAGGGAATTCCCTCAAAAAAAAACCAAAAACCAAAAAACACCTGAATTGTTTATTCCATACTTTCCTAAGCTGATTTCTTAACTGATTTGCCATCAGATGAGAATAAGGCTACCTGTGGAAACCTAATGATGATACAAAAATACTGTAACATTTCCTCCAAAATTTCAGAAGTATTCAGCTGGTGAAGGGGAGATGCTTTTTGTCTTATGCTTTAGAAAAAGCAGAATATGACATTATCTTGTTTGGAGGAAACGTTGCGAAGAGTATCTCATTTGCAGACGCAAGCCAAACCATCATACAATCAAAATCAACCATCACAAGTAAGAACAAAATCTAACTCATCACTTTTCTGCAGTGGTTCTTACTTCATGTTTTCCGAAAGTGTAATTTGATACAACTTCAGCTCAACACAGCTAATGCTCCTATGAACTAGGCTCCAGCCTGGAATGAGCTATAGCTGTTCTTTACATTACAATGTACAATGCAATGAATGGGCAGCCTATTCCACTCTTTCTGCGAAAAACTCTTTCCTAATGTTCAGCCTAAAGCTCCCCTGTTGGAGCTTGAAGCCATTCCCTCTCATTCTATCACTAATTCCCTGCGAGGAGAGACCAGCACCAACCTCTCTACAGTGTCCTTTCAAGGAGTTGTAGAGAGTTATGAGGTCTGCCCTCAGCCTCCTCTTCCTCAAACTAAACAATCCCAGCTCCTTCAATGGCTCTTCAGAAGATTTATTCTCCAGACCCTTCAGATCTCTCTTTGCCTTCCTCTACACTCGCTCCAGCACCTCCAGATCTCTCTGGTGTTGAGGTGCCCAGAACTGGACACAACATTCGAGGTGTGGCCTCACCAGTGCTGAGTCCAGGGGGACAATCACCTCGCTACTTCTGATGGTCACACTATTTCTTCTACAAACCAGGATGCCATTGGCCTCCTTGGCCCCCTGGGTACTCTGCTGGCTCATATTCAGCCGCTTGTCAACCAGAAACCCCAGGTCCTTTTCTGCCAGGCAGCTCCAGCCACATGTCCCCAAGACTGTAGCGAGCATGGGGTTGCTGTGGCCCAAGTGCAGGACCTTCACAAACGGAAACAACCACGTATTATTGGCAATAATTCATCATGCCTTCTCCTTTAATACAGTCATCCCCAGATTCCCAACCAAACCCTAGGCTAGATGTGATCATTCATGAAAATTCTGTTAGACGAACATCAGCGTATCCCTTTTGGTCAAGAGCATTGCCATACAGAAAAGACCTAAAGTTTTTGGCAGAATTAGTTCTGTACAGTCCCACTGTTAGTGCTACACTTGCTGGGTGTCAAAAACTCAACTGGGAGAAGGAATTTATCACTTCACACCCCACGTTTCTCTAGGTACAAAATAGGACATTAGACATTTCTGTTGCAAAACGCTGTTGATATGGCGTCATAGTGTATCTTATTTATTATACATGTCTACATATTGTGATAATTGGGTTGTATAATATTCCATGCAGGCTAATGCGAAAATCATTCCTGCTGAATAGAAATTACTTATTTTGATTCCGCAGGGGTTTGTTTTGTCAAAACTCATGTAAGTATTTAGGAAACTAATCATTGTTCAGTTGCAGAGCATAAGAAGTGTAAAATTATCATAACAGAAGTGGAGAGAATTAAAAGAACAATTAATGTGACCTCATTGGTTTGATTATTAGTGGTGTTTCATATAATGTACAAGGCCTAACCTTATGTGATGCAAATGTAGAACACAAATGTACCTTTTTATCTCACAGCCACTAATTACTTGTGCTATATATCATACTTTTTTTGGTCAAGTTAAGGAAAGAGACACATAGAAATTGAAGCAAAAAGCCTCTATGAATTATTTTTATAAAATATTACAAGCTTAGAAAGATTGTGGAAAATTGTGAAATATTTAATATAGTCTTACAATTTGGTATAGCTCTTACCCATCAGTTGCGAGGGGAGGTTATTAAAAAATAGAAGTTAAACTTTTCCAGAAATAATGCAATTTACTTAAGAATGTTTTTGTTTCTTTTCCTAAGACTTCACAGAGGTATCTACCACTACCAGAAAATGGCTCTGTGTTACATCAGAGCAGCTTCAGCGGCCTCTCAGACTGCATTGCATTTTGTATTTCAGAGAAAACACTACACCTCTTCTAAAGAGCTAAGTAAAAGATTTGGAAATGAGAACAGTGACACCATGCCTCATGATGCTTTTGCTAACCCAGGCTAGACGTAAAAAACCACAATCTGAACCTACTTCCTCTATAGTTTACATATGAAACCACAGAGATAGACTGGCTTGTAGATGTGAATAGGAGCAAAAACCACTTCACCAAGATAACGAGAGTTACATGCCCAGCAAGGAGTCAAAGAGAAAGGTGTTGGTTCCTCCCTCTGCCCCAGATTTTGTTGCACCAGACTTCAGATGTCTTCCACAGCTTGTGGTCCTCTGTAAGTTTTGTAAAGTAAAAATCCACACTTGCTCAGCTGGCGGATTTTGTTCCTCTGCCGGCTGAATTACCACAACAGTAGAGCAGAGCACAGTCTGGAATCAGGCCAACAAGCTCAATTTGGGTGGCTTCTGTAACACGTTGGCATATCAACAGAAGAGAAAACACATCTCCGCAAAACAATTAGGTAAAAATCAGAAGGTGATAAAACAGAAAATTAGTGTACTTAGAATTTAGGACTGAAGCTTTTCTCCTTCCCATTAATCCAGTGATGGATTATACCACTCTGTCCTCAATACATTTGTTTTAATTAAAGAAAACTGAAGGCTGGGCCATGCACATTCAATATTTCAGGTCGGTGCCACTATAGAGTTTTGTGCAAGTATATATTCTACCTATCTCTTACCTTATACTCTAATGACGTGACCTATCAGTGAAAAGTGTAAAAAGCTCTAAACCTTTAGTTTTCCAAGTGGAATTTTTTCATAGTTTTCCTTCTGAAAGCAAAAGAACCACCCCACTTTTAACCCCCATTAACAACAACAAAATCATCTCTTTTCTTCAGCTCCTGTCTTACACTGCTTACAGAATCTCAACAATGGCAAGATGAGACTAACCCAGATTGCCTTGTAACTTCTTTCTGCTCCTTATCTGCTTGACTTTATATTTCTATTTGATGTTTGTGGAGTTCCTAGCGCAACAGGGCATTGACAGTAACTCTGAGACACAACTGTAAGACAAATAAATAAGAAATATTTAAGAATGTCTTCTATTCAAGGAAAACGTAATAGCCCAAAAGATACAAACCCAACAGTATTTAAAACATTTTAAACATATATATTATCTTTTTTTTCCCCTCCTTTCTCCCTGACAAGTGGCTATTTTCTCAGTCCTCAGGCCTGTCTGGGCCACCAGAAATTTACTGCCAAGATAGCTCTCAGCTGTTTTTCATAGTTTCTGTATTAAGGGAGGTGTAAAGCTAGCCAAAACCACTCCCCAGTATCATGTAATAATTAGTTACTTACATTATGCTATGGATTTCCATGGCAACACACAAAGTGAGGGCGCTCACTTACCCATCTGTTCACATACTCCATGACATAGAGAGCATTTCTTAAGACCATGCAATGTATCTCCACAGGACTTGGTATCATGCAATAATTCCAACTAGAGCCTTCTAGATGCTAGTATTCTCGGCTGCTTTAGCCACTGAGCTTCATTGCGCTCACCCTTCACAAAAAACGTCCAACGGGAACAGAGAAAGGTCAGCAGAGTCGAAGAAAATAATCAGAGATGGAGGAAAAAGATCTACTTATGAGACAGAGCTTATAAGACATCAGGAAGGGCATCAGAATATGTCTACTTATCTTGTAGCATTATAGAAAAGATAAAACAAAAAAAGGACAAGAGCAAAATGTTGTTATTTAATGAACAATCTTTCATTCATGGTTGTCTAAATTGGATTTAATGCTTTGATCAAATAATTTAAATAAATGAAACCTCAGATAAAATAATGAACAAACTTAAGGAAAATAAACTTTCATTTAATTTTGCCAGGCTGTTTAATCACAATGGTGTTCATATTCAGAAAGGCCTTATTTATAAAAGTGCAACTTTACAACCAGTAGCCCTTCAAACCTGGGGGTTTTACAGCAATCTGCTGCAGTTTCCTGCCTCCCAGATCGCACTTCAGTTGCATTTTAAAGTTCAGATAAAGGTCCTGGGTTTTTATTTCAAGGTCTTTGCTAAAACGTCTGTGCAACCCACTGCTCTCAGTCACATCTATTTGTGCTTATTATCTTCTGCTATTATTTTTGCAGGAAAGACTGACAATTATGCATTTGCAGATGTAGTAGATCAAAATCCCCTGAACGCTCTGGTGTTTGCTCTGGGCTTATTACTCCCTGATACTTTTGCTATCAGTAAAATTTGCTTGTTTACCACTGCTATCTCTATTTAGATCATTTATATAGATGAGAAACAGTGTGAAGTCGCACTGCTGACTCCTGGGAGGTCTCATTTGTTATCTTCTCCCAAATGAACAGCAGCTACTTTTACTACTGTTTGCTATTTTAAGCAAGAGCTCCACTCACACCTGTGTTCTCAATTGCACTTCATATAGATTTGAGTTTAAAAGAGATTATGCTGCGCTGGCTCCAAATTCAGCAAAGGGGAAAAAGGTTCCCAGAGAAAAGATATATGTTAAATTCTGGGCCAATTACAGGGAGAAGCATTTGGCTTTTGCAAACTGGAAGCGGAGTGATATATATGCTAACAAAGAAGAAAAGAAAAAAAACAAAACAAAAGGAGGAGGAAAAAGAAAAAAAAAGAGGAGAGGAAGAAAAGAAAAAGGTCAGCCTGGGAATTTTGCTGCGGCAACTTCTCTTGCACACCTGTGTCCTTCTCAGGAGACAGAATGGTGATCAGGTAAAGCAAGGAAGTAATTTTATGGGGAGCCTACATACAGTTCCAGGGAAGCATGGGTGAGTTACCTCTAACATTTTAAGGCCTCTGTAGAGGTTGCCTTTGTTTCTCTCTAAATAAAGTAGTTGAGTGCACAGGAGAGTTAATAAAGTTTGTTTCCTAAAAATTGCTATTTTGTGATGGGATTTTATTGAAATTTAATAGTGTAAACTCTGAAATTTTGATGGAAATGTTGCTATGGGGGAAGGGAAGGAGAAGGGGAACTAATTCTCAATTTGAGTAGCTATTTTCAAGAAGTGAGTATGTTTAAACTATTAATTCTCCATCAGACTTGGCTGAAATAGACAGATACACACAGAAGGGATCTTATTCATCATAATAGATAAAAGTCATGATAAGATGCTTCCTTAAGAAACAAGACTCTAATATGAAAGGAATTAAGCAGAAATACCACAAAACACTATGAAATCAAAGCTACTGTTTTGGTCATGAATCAACCCACTCTCTCATGAAAGCTTAACCTTTTTCTCATGCTGAAAGAGATTTTAAAACCAGAGCTAATTTTAAAACCTAGAGTTGATAACCCAAAAGCTGCAGTCTGGAGACAGCGCTCTGGGCATTTTCTCCTGATGAACGCAATTCTCCCCAACAGTTAAACAATTTTGAACTGGATTTTACCATCTTATGTAGATCAGACTTGTGCAAATTACATTCACTTTGTCTTTAATATAGGTGATTGCATCATCTTGACTATTGTTTTCAAATTCTAAACTACCTGCAATATGTGGATTTCTTGGTGGACCAGGAAAGGGCAAGTAGTAAGTTATCACTTATTCTTTTACTCTTTGAAATCCCAGATCAACCTATTTACCTTCTGCTTAGTATGGCCAAGGATAGAGAACTTGTTTTGTTTAGATAGGAAAGAAGGCTAATCCCGAGTTTCCCTTTTATTCTAAATTTAGTCCTACCCAATTTCAGAGGATTGGAAATAAGAACTCCGAGGACGGGACTGGACTTACCAGTACCTTCCATTGAAACGGTATCAGTGAAACGAGTGAGGTAACCAAGAACTGCATTTCTTTGACTGCTCCAAGGCATTCATTGTGAGGGCAGTTGACAAGCACACCTGTCTCAATCGCAGCTGAATTGAAGAAAGGAGATGCTCCGCAATTTGTGTTCAATATTTTGCAGTCACATCCTTAGGGGCTCTGCCAAACGGGCAGATACCAGTTTACCCGGCCCTCTGCTGTGACTGTGAATGTGGTAAAACATTACTTCCATCAGTTGTAACAAATGAAATAATGAAAAAACCTAGTATGTAAAAAAAAATAGGTTAAAAGAAAGCCTTGATGTCCAACTTATCCTCCACTTTCAGTGCAAAAATAGCAATTTGCTTTTCCACCCTTAAATATATTACCTTGGCCCAACCTGTGTCATGAGAACTTCTTCAGCCATTTATGGAAAGCATATTACAGCGTTAAAAGATCCTTGTTATTTGTGGTGACTCTGTAGTAAAGTATAAATCACACCACAAGTACTAATACAACACTAAATTTTCTGTATCAAAAAAATGCCTTCCTTTCCTTTTTGCAGCTCTTCTTTTCTCAGCCTTTGTAGTTTTCATATCAAGGATTATCTCTGCCCTTTGTATCATTATGGAGCAACAAAACATTGACAGAAGTATCACATACACCCACAAGATTCTCTTCTGTATTTTGCTTAATCATTACTGTGAAGACCTGCATAGCATTCTCTTCTGGCACCTTGCTGGGCTTTTCAAAAACTATTTCAGCACCTAAACAACAGGTCTCGGGTGTCTCAAGATGGTTTTAAACAATACCGAGCAGAGGCTTAGGAGATTGAGTGTCTCCTGCACACCAGAAGCACCATAAATATTATAAAACACTAAATGGTCTTTGGGATACCGACACTTTTTAAAAAAACAAACTTTCAGCCCTCTTGCCACAAGGTCCCTGGTGCTCCTTATGGATGCTTTCACCCTCTGGGTAGAGTGTAGAGAGCTTCAGCTCAATTGTTGCGCATTAACGTACACCCAAATGTTCTCCTCTGATCTTTCTTGAAAGACTGTCTAATCTTCATAGTGTAGTCCCACGGCATGACAAGGATTACCCTAATGTTTCACCACGTGAAATCAAAAGTACAAACTCAGTCTCTTCTAGAAGGCTTCAAAATATTGTAGGAAAATACAACGTGGTCTCCCTAAAAGGCAGCAACTGCCTTTAGGCTAGGGGCTGACAAATTTCTACAGCTGTTGGCAAAAGGTAAATTGCTAAGTTCTAGCCAAAAAGGCACATGTAATTCTATCCAAAGATGGGGGGGGGGAGGAAGAGAGGGGGGAGTTTGCCTTTTCCCCCACCCCCACCCCAAAACCCTTCTCTGTGACTAAAGCAGAGGAAGAGAGATGTGGCACACGCTGGGAGGCTACAAAGCTTTCAGGCAGCATACATGCCTGTGTGACTGGAACAAGGAGAAAAGACTCTGCTTCACAACTTCTTTCAGCAAGGATGAACACCACAAGCTGACTGCAGTGGTTTCTGCAGCGTATCGTGACTGACTTGAAATCATTACTGAAAGCCATGCCCACCGCTATTGACTTTGCAATAACTCCATGTCTCAGCATCGGTGCAGTGGCAGCCTGGATCGACAAACGGTAGCTAAAACTGGCTCTGGGCTTTTGTATCTATTGGTCTTTGTTAATTGCATTTCTACTTTCTTTATCACATTTGCTTCTAAACACTCAGCAGCGCAGAGGAAGCTGACAGGGCAAGTAAGTTTTGTCCTAAGTTCACACAAAAGCCTCTACAAGTAAGACTCTGGGCTAGATGCCATCTTATATAGCTCTCTGCTGCGGGAGCGGGAAAAGACAGGACCGAACTAGGCAAGGGTCCTTAGCAGGCGAGAAGGAGATGCAACAGGTGCCTCCAGGGACACACTGATACTCAGAGTTAAGCAACACTTGAAAAGCCCATCACCTGTGTTCCTCCTGCTGCTAGAGGCAGCGCTGCTTTGACTGATGGCATATCACTCAGTCATAAGGGGATTCATCTTGCCTAATCTCAGGTGTTCACAGAGTAGATGTTGACATCTTGGTTATCCTTGTATAACCAGCAGAAGACAACTGACACTTCTACTAGAGCATGGATCACCATGTCCAAAGAGGGACATCTGAAATAGGTCAAAGTAATGACAGCCTAGAAGCAGTGATTTTTCTCTGTCTGCTATGAAGAACTCTCAATGAGACGATGCCTTGTGAGGTGTAAGGGGTTGTCAAAACAGAAGATGGAAACCCAAGGTGACATGCCTATGTCAGTAACTACATTAGATTATTTTTCACACACCACAAGGTACAGAGCAGGAAAATCCTAATATTACCTCACTCTGTCGTTCTGCAACTTTTGGGACATACACACACACCAACCCTGAACACGCATGTTACTGATGCCATGGAAAATTTTACAGTAAAACAATTGTAAACCGTTGAGACTGTTGAGACTGTTCTCCTAGCGCTGCTCTCCTAGTATATTGATAAGTCAGTAAAAGATAAAGCTAGAACCTTGTGTGGGATGTAAACAAGGCCAGAAAACAACTCCAAGCCGGCCAGGACCAGCTCTGCGGTTTGGTCGAGTTCCAGAGAAGATCTGAGCCTGCAAAGTGGGGCAAAGGTTGCTGACAGCGACGAAGAGGATCTCCTTACTTCATCACTGAGACCCCCAACGACCACTACCAGGAGGCACTGCGCAGACGCATGGAGGCGGAGAACTCATTTTAATTCAAAGCAGGGAGGCGGGGAACTAATTTTAATACAAAGTGGGGATAGTTTATGCATATGTATAAGTGAGTACTATAAATATAGAGTCCTGCTCTGAGGCAGGCGCATGGCTTTGGTGGAACTAACCCCCGTGCTGCCCAGCGCTGAATAAACATACCTACTTTACAACTTTACAGGTTGTGGAGTCCGTCTATCCGTGTGTCAGTTAGAGCAGAGAGAACAGCCTCCTGGCTTCACACTGTTATCTCCGAGAGAAAAAGACAAAACCTCCATTCCATGTCTCGCTTCTTTTTCATACTCCTGTTCATGCATAGCTACAGTAACTACCCACGTGTAAAAGGGTACAAGAAAATTGTTTTTACTATCACAAAACCCAACTGCCAATAGGGTAAGCATGTAACTACTCTGAGGTGAACACACGCTTCTACTTCTCAGCATTCACATCAAATGTAACAGCATCTCACAAAAAATAGAGCTTCTCTCTTTTAGCAGGAATTCACACTCAAGTGTCCACTATTACACCCTTTATCAAGTTGTTCCTACCCATGCTAATCACAACTTCAGTTTCTCAAACCTAAAGCTGTACACGAACACCCGAGCTGGCAAAGAAGGCAGCCTTCGGGATCCAAGGGGGCTTTGAAATTGTATTTCAATATATATTGTCTCTTCTAAATTGGATCAAATTTGTTTCTACTGAGAAGTGCACCACTTCCTAACTACTCTGAAACCTGAGCAGACTGTTCAATAAAGTCTGCTAAAGTAAAAATTCTAAGCTATGTCTTATGCCATCAAGAGCATTCCTGAGCCGGTTAGAAGATCTGTTGCTGTTCGATCTTGTCAGTTAAACAAGAAAATAAGGGGAAGAACGGTATTTCTAATAGCACAGCAGATCCCAGAACCACAGTGGAACACTATATCCAGGATTATCTCCGATACTGCCTATGAAATCCTCAATAAATTCCGCTCTTCCCTCTCAACAAATCAGAGTGCATGGGGTTTTGTGTATGTATATGAGGATTATTACTATTTTGGTGGAATTTTCTGTCTTTTGGAAAGGGTTACATATAATGGTAGTGTTTTGTCAGATTCACATTTTGTAAGTAAGACATGGGAAAAGCAGGCTACAGGAGAACTGCTGCTTTTGTTTAAACAAGGAACACCGTAGTCTGGGCACCTTCAAGATGAAACGCTACCGTTGCACACCTGGACTCAAGGAGCTTGCATGTCACACTACCAGGACAGCGGTGCTTGTAGTGGGTTACATGTCGTGGAGTGATATATACACTTCTATAAACCTTTGTTTTAGAGAGGGAATACTGACCATCTACTCCAATCGTCTGTCATGTTTCATCCATATTTCCCCTTATTCCTAAAAGCTTTAGTCCTCAGAAGACTTAAGTAGCAGGGGGAAGGCAGGAAGACTAAAGGAACAGGATGAATTATTTAGTTACGATGCACTGCTTAAAGTGTGGGGGTTGCATTCTCCTAGCCTACAGCAGAAAACACCTCTAAATGTGTTAGCCTAAATGAATGGGTTGAACCTGAGTTGTTCTTTCTCCTCTTTGTGACACAGGAAAAGTACCGCAGCTCAGCTGCTGGGAAATAACCGGCAAGGATTTGGTATCTGTGCACACAGTGAGTGAGTGATAAGGACAGATACTCTTTATTGCCCGAGGTGATGTGGTGGTTGCCGCCTTCCTTAGTTCCCAAAACAGGATCATAGTTCAGTCAAGTCAGAGCTTTAATATTAATCAATGTGTTCTGCTCAGGTTCTCATTCGTCAAGCTTCAAGCTAAACCTAAAATAGACAAACTTTTTAGCAGAGAACTGAAGCACATCAACAGGGTTTAGACCTACCCCAGTCTGTCTTTACTACATACAGGTCTTTTTAACTTGTCTTTGATTATATTCCTGATGTCAAGGCTTTTAGAAGTCCTTCCACCCAGCACTGCTCTGCCCTGAGCACTGCACTAGCCTGCACTGCACAACTAGTGAAGCCCTAACCAAGTCAGGGAACAGCATTTTTGAGGGACTAGCTGCCTCCTAGCTCATCGTTTTCTTAAGAATCACATAAAAGTTAATGTTTAATCTCTCTTAATAAAGCTGTCAGAGGTAAACATCACTTTACTGCTCTCTTCTTAAGGACACTAGACACACTCTGAGGGAGAGAGATAGATCTAAATGAAGTCAGCTCTTAAACTACTCTCCATCTTCCGTAAGAATAAATCTCCCTCTCAAAGGGCCCTGACAATACGACTGCTGTTGGGGATGGGGGCAGGAACAAGGGAAGAAGAGGAGAACAAAACAAAATCCCACCCCAAAACCAAACACGGTATCATTCTTGACCTCAGACACTGATACAGGATTGTTTGCATTGCTTCAAAGCACTTGCCTGTCCCTTCTGGTGTTCTGTTCCCACCCATGGTTGACTTGTGTTGCTTCAGAAGGCAGAAAAACAAACAGAATACATATAGCCAAGAACACACTGGAAGAAAAAAATCCTTCTAATGCCTGTAGGATACTAAGGTACACACAACTGAGCACAGAATGCCAGTCCGAGTTTCAATGGATCTGTATATTGTATAATATTACACTAGTTAAAAATGAGTTTAAAACATTCCCAATATTTTGATCAAATACAATGGTTTACAGTCACAAGTCACTAGTGTTTCTTTTTACACAACACGTTAGGCAACTTGAAGCTGGGCCTAGTTCAGCACACATTCTCTTTTAAATCTGGATCAACTCTTTCTTCTGGGATGACTTCTGAAACTTCAGCTTTTTGAGATTCACCTCTGAAGTAGCCAGCTGTCCTCCCTGCTACTCCTTTACTAAGCCATGAAGTTCTTCTGTGCAAATGCACAAATTCTATTCCCAACAATGAGCCTAAGAATACTTCAAGGCTGGAAAACACATGCATACACAACACAGATACTACAACAGTTTGGGGGCTATCAAGAAAAGCACACAGCAGCTTCTGTCTGCACACATTAACATCTAAGTCATCTGAGCGCTTCTTCTTTGCCTCTGAGTCATCTCAATTGCTATGGATTACCATCTCTCTGGAGATTCAGGATGTCATTGCCATTATCCACTTAGCTACAAGCTTTTACTATATCATCCACTTAACTTAAGCTGATCCTACCAGCTGCCGTTATGTCTGTGATAGGAACACTGGGGTTGCTAGACATCAACCAGCAATCCCTCATGTCCTCAGTGAAGGAAACCACAGACACTGACATCAGCAAGACAGGAAGTTGCCCAGGTCTTTACAGGATGGTTCCCAGTGTGTGGGTATGTATTTATCTGTCTATAGTATCAGTATTCATTAGAAGCCTGCCCTGCTTTTGAGTGAAAAAATATTTAGTTTCTCTGGCTTATGACAGCCTTTGTAAAGAGCAGTGCTATATTGATTCCTTCTTCAGTGCGTACACAAACTCATTTACAATGTTATGACCCGTACTGTAGAGCACAAATTTAAAATGACCTGTACATATTACTTGGTAACATTTGGATTGCAAGTTAAATACTCCCTGATTAAACATGAATGCTTTTCCCTGGGAGTACGAGATATCTTATCAGAAAAGCCTTCTTATCAAATTCACCATCCTGGAGGCAGACACATTCTCTTGCAGTGCTGGGAGTTTATAATGATAAAATTAACAATGTTGTATTTCCCAATGAAGTCAGCAGTAGTGCACTGCATCCTACCATTAATCATTAGAGCCAGTTCTCATAACAGAGCCACTTGCTGGCCCTCAGGCACCTGCATCACTCCCCAAGCAATTCCAGTCCCCAGCAATAACTTATCACAGAAGCCAGGGATCAAGATTAAAAACCCGGTGAATAATGGGAGACTGTGTGCACCTCTATTCCTCTGGTAGATACAAGCAAGCTAATAACCTCCTTAAAGGGGAAGCAAATCATTCCATATTTTTCACTTTATAGACAAGCCAGAAAAGACCTGTATCTGTGTCCCAGAAAAATTTATTGTATTGTTTAAGTTACTTGTTTCTGCTTTGTGGAAAGCACCAGCATGCATAAAACATTCCGTGGGGGGCTGGGGAACCCTCTGTATGGTACTATTGCAAATACACTATATTCTGCATTTTGCTTACAATAAAAACTGCAGGGGAAGGAAATTTTAATTTAAATCAGAAAATCAAAACCATTACCCATTTTGCAAAAGCATTTGGGCAAGCAGTATAATCAGAGGCCAGATTGCCAGCTGGTAAAAAAATGGCTTGTAATGATATTTGTGTGGTAGAGGTGATAAAAAAGCCCTTGCAAATGCATTTCAGCCACGGCTTCTCCCCCTCTCACCTTCCCCGTCACAGGGCACAGGACTAAAATACCGTGTGTACTGTTGCTGCTGCTGCTGCAACTCAGCACAATTCTCTAAGAAAGACCCTGTTGCAATCAGTGCAGCTCACAACTTGCTAAACATCCATGAGAGACAGGCTGCTAACGAAATAAAAAAGCATGTTATAGGAACCTTCATGGGAACCTCTCTTAAATGCATCTTCTGGGAGAAAAAAAATGCACATGTGCATACATATATATGTGTATGTATGTAGGTACAGTCAGATAGAGCATGGCTTTTGTCTCATTCAGTTCAACATCAAATGTTATTCCACTTTCCAGACTGTATGTGGAGTTACCTCAGCTATTCCTATTTCCACTTACAGACCCTATGCAACTTTTAAATTATTATTTATTATTATAGCGTTTATTCAAAAATTAATTGTGAAAATCATTTGCAGGCCTATAGTCATTTGAAAGGAAGTAAAGGAAGTAGAGTCTGATCTAAGAGACTGAGATACCGTATACTCTGCTGCTCTTCAGTGTTCTCAAGAATTTAATATCTCAAGTTTTCTTTTATTTTTTGGACGTTACTGTAAAAGGGGTGCTTGAATTCATGACTGAAAAGTACTATGTACTATGCTTAATGTAATTAATACTTGCTACAGATTTTGCACGAGGTGAGCAGAGAAAGAATTTCAAGCATGGCATCGAAGAGGAAGAGAACACAGGGAATTTAAAAAAGATAAATGTAAAACTGCTGTATTAAAAATATTTGGCTTACATAGGCAGTTCTTTGCCACAACTGTACCCAGTGCCTTAGTCAACTGCAATTTCAGACAGCATATGGAATTGAAGCAGTACAATATATAACATTGCATTTTTGAGAAAAACATGTGAATAAACTGTAACTGAGTCAGTTGGGCTGATTTTGTAGTTGGACTGAGAGGAAAAATCTCCACCTCTCTGGACCTACCATGCCTTTTAGAGAATATGAAATGTTAAGAATTATGGAGACTGCAAATTAATCTTTAAAAGCTGAAACATACCACCAAAAACCTCTAAGAGAGAGAACGGATACCAAACATGACCACAGAAATTTGTCACATGAAACTAGTCACTGAGCGTAGTTATAAATTACAAGCGTTTGACTGTTTTCCTAAAAGTTTTCATAAAACAGTTATTTTTCACTGATGGGTCTCAAAAATTCTGCCTCTTATTTTTCCACCTGCTAAAAACATAAGTTCATTGTGGTTATAAGAGCTTGATACACCCCAAAAGCTTTCTAAGCATACATTCAAATGAGAAGCCATTACTACTTACTGATGTATCTGTAAACCTACATAAAAATCACATTATGCTTAATGATTTAGAAATAGATAATAATGTATTCACGTTGTGGATGTATTTCTGAATCGATGCGTTTCCGAATACCATGTGATGTGCTGGAGCATCAAACGGTTTAGGCTTAGTGCTATTACCACTACTTCATGAGGTAAGGTAATTAGAAACTGCCGTTGTGATCAATCCAAAATATGTAGTAAACAAAATGTGATTTGAATGTTGAATGCCCGAGTATTCCCATAATAATCAATCCGTAGACAGTTATGTCTACCCAGAACCATGTGAGATGCCATTATTCACCTTTTCATGTTTAGTTTGTGGCCAAGGTGGGAAAAACTTTGAAACCAAAGAATTCTGCTGAATGATTTTTCCTGATTAACTCTGGCAATAATTCATTTTCCACAAAAATTCAGTCATTCCTAGTTGGATCCAGATTTCTGACAAAACACTTAAAAAGCACAGTATTATAGGTCAAGTTTCAGCAAAATATTTCTCCTGAGCATATCTTGGGCTCCTGTGACTCTTATTAATATTACAGGAGTCTGTTGTACAGGGGAGAAGAGAGAATACTGCAAGTCACACAATTACTGGGGTCTTAAAATATTATACCCATGAATGTGTGTCATTTGCTTTACAAATGTCAGAACTGGTTTCAGCTGAAGCCTTTAGCGAGATGATGCTATTAGCAGCTTCTCCACATGTTCTTGAAGGAGGGAAGATCAATGAGGGAATGCTTCCAAAGCTGGGTACAACTGATGTACTGCTGATGGAACAGCAGAGGTATTTTGGTCCTGTCTCCAGGAAGGCAGGTGACAATCAGGTGAAAATGTTTCTGCAGGATTACTCTTTGGAGAACACAGTTTGCAGGTAGATCAAGAAAGCAGCATAACAAAAAAGTGTCTACAAGTTTATATCTGGTAATGATGGCATTTAATTAACAAAACAAATGGGCTTTCTAACCCACCTGTTTCTAACAACCTGGGGTTGCAGAGGTTTGTAAACTGGGTCTTTACATCTTGCCAAATAATTCTGTCAGGAAATAAGCACATAGTAGTATCCACTTGCCAGTGTTTAGTTGGTCCTTACTGTGCAGAATACAGTAACTCAGGTGCCAAAAAGCCCTATACCATTCATTTCCGTGTCTCTCTCTCTCACTACAGGAGCTGACCTCTGTCTACCCATCAGCCTGAAAAACTGCCCCTTTGATGATTTAAATAACAAATAACTAACACACATTTTCTAGTCTTGCTGTCAATTCCTTATTCACAAGCAGTGAATGCTGAGCCAGATGGAGCTCAGCGGTACCTAGCGAAAGAACGGGAGATGGCAAGCTCAAGAGGAGACAGCTTCAAGTTGTGCCAGGGGAGGCTCAGACTGGATATCAGGAAAAATTTTTTACACTGAAAGGGTTATTGTGCATTGGAACGGACTGCCCAGGGGACTGGCTGAGGCACCATACCTGGAGGTATTCAAAAGACAGGTTGACATAGTGCTTAGTGACATGGTTTAGTGATGGGTTTTTATCAGAGTTAAGTTGATGGTTGGACTCTTAAAGGTCCCTTCCAACCTAGACAATTCTATGATTCTATGATACTCTGTTTAGACATCAGAAAGTTATTTTTCTTGGATGTGATTTAACACTGGAACAAGATGCCTAGAGAGGCTGTGAATTTTCCATTCTTGGAGATATTCAAAGCCCATTTGGACATCACCTTAACAACCTGTCTGATTGGACCCTGCTCCGAGCAGGAGGGTTGGAGTAGATGATCTCCAGATGTGCCTATCAAGCTCAAGCATTCCGTCATTTTGTGATTACATTAGACACCTTGGTCCAATGCCTTTGACTGAACAATCTAGGAGATACCCGTGATTACAAAGAAACTGAGCAAACATATGTTCCCTCAAACATTCATTCTCAGCAAGCAGCAGAGATCACTCATCTCCGCAGGAACTGTGTGTGTAACAAGAGGGCAGCCCAAACAAGGACACAGTAGTGACCTGGTTATGACACATGGCTTATTGAGAAGTTCATCAGATTTTCAGTGTGGAAGAGGTTCACAAAAAGATCACTGTGGGTGCTGTTGTGGAGAAAAAGTTCAGTCTCCCTTGGATAAGTTAGGGATTTTCAGGCTGCAACATCAAGAAAATAAAGTTTATGTACAGACATGGTGCAAGTATCCTCTAGACCCGACTTAAGAGTGGAAGAATGTAAATTCTGGTCTAGGAAAATAACTGAGAAAATGTCAATCAGTCCTCTTTCTAAAAACACACAATGAGGTGTCTAACTTTAGGTAAATGCTCAGGCCTTGTTTACGATATTGTTCATTTTCTTCTCAGGAAGGGGTATTAAATCAGCATTGCAGGTTGAGACAAAAAAGCCCCAATGGCAACAGAAGTTGCTCTACCAACAGAGACAGTCAAGACTTCCACCACTTCTAAAATTCCTAGGGGACGAGGCAGGCTGACTGCATGTTATGCTATGGAGGGAGTATTAGGTTTGAAGTAGTTGTAGAGTAACTGCTCCTGCAAAAGATGTAGCACCGGAGTTTCTTTATCTTTTCTTCTCCTCCACAAGAAAATATTTTAATCCCATAGCTCTTAACCCAATGCAACTCACTATTACCCGCTTTGTTGTATGAGAACAGCAATTTTCCTAAGACCAGGTAGTGGAAGATAGTATTTATGAGCTAAAACTTAAAATTCTTGGACTGAAAAGTCTTCCTAATTGGGTTATTTTTTCTGCAAATTGGTCTAAGCCTATCAAGGAGTCTTTAGTATTCTACCAGCATTGCTCATACAGCTTTAAATAAAGCAGAAGTAAATAAAACAATGAAGTAAAATAAACCAAAATAAAGTAATACTTAACGTTTTTTTTTTCATTAGGAAGCAAGAAGTTGGAATTATTCTACTAGGTTTGACTGATACGTAAAAAAATCAAAACCACCACTATAAAAATGAAAGCAAAGGTTCAATCCTGAGATTGCTTTTGCAAATGAATAATTGAAAGACTCTAGAGTGAAATTATTCACGCTTTGGACTTCATGCACAAATGTCAGGATGCAAAAAAATCAAGTTATCTCATATTGAAATTTACAGTTTTGTATTGTCTATTTAAGCTTCCTAAAATTCCTGTTGATTGCAATGAGGAGTTTGCAGGAGATGATGATCAGTATGTGATCATGCCATTCAAATCCTGCCTGGTTTGGGTACAGAATACATTATGCATTTGTGAGATTATCTGCATCTTATAAAGCCCCACCTTGTATTTATATACAATCAAACCCAAGATATTTATAGTTTAGTTGCTCAAAAATCTGTATTTTTTCTTAACTGTTACTTAGAATTAACTCATCTGCTAATCCTAGAATGACTAGAGTGGGAAGGGACCTTAAAGATCATCCAGTTCCAACCCCCTGCCATAGGCAGGGACACCTCCCACTAGACCAGGTTGCTCCAAGCCCCATCCAGCCTGGCACTGAACCCCTCCAGGGATGGGGCAGCCACAGCTTCTCTGGGCAACCTGTCCCAGTGCCTCACCACCCTCACAGAAAAGAATTTCTTCCTAGTATCTAATCTAAATCTTCACTCTTCCAAATTAAAACCGTTACCACTATCCTATCACTCCACTCCCTGACCAGGAGTCCCTCCCCAGCTCTCCTGTAGCCCCCTTCAGATCCTGGAAGGCTGCTAGGAGGTCTCCCTGGAGCCTTCTCTTCTCCAGCCTGAACAGCCCCAGCTCTCTCAGCCTGTTCTCATACCAGAGCCCTCTGAGCATCTCGGTGGCCCTCAGTTGGACCTATTAGAACAGGTCCATGTCCTTTCTGTGTTGAGGACTCCAGAGCTGGACACAGTACTCCTGGTGGTGCATTCCTTGAAATTGTGCTTAGATTAAAAATACCTCTAAAGGAAATAGAGTAAGACATTTCAATAGATCCTGGTTTTGTTTTGTAATAGTCCCTAAACAATTCCTGCAAAAGGCTGAGCTGTTGAACACAAAAATGTATCAGTTTGGGAAGGCCCTCAAATGCGTGAGCAATTCTTATTGAAAATAAAAACACAGACATCAGAGGAATACAACTACTGCTTAGTCTTGAATAAAAATATTTCTATTCTACCAAAAATGCTCAGGCACAAAACGTCACTCAACTCTTTTCCTCTTTCAGCTGGCTTAGTTTTACACAAACTTTCTCTTCCATGTAGAATGTAATACAACTTCGAAGAGAAGAGGGATTTGGGATTTTTTTTAGTGGGTTATTAAGCCATGGAGACTCAAACATTTTGCTGAGTTAGGGTGATTCACTATGTTACCCTGCTTAAAACTCACTATCTATTTCTGTGTTGCCTATTTTAATCCTAGTTGCAAGTTAAACTGACATTGCTGCAGCTTCTTTCTAAGGGTTCCCAATATATAAGCTAAATTGCAGTACCTTGTAAATGTGGGGATTTTTATTTTCCATGCAACAGTTGCATAGTGATTGATTAAGCTTCAGTGACTTGTCTGCAGATATGAATTCTTAAAGAAACTGATCTGCAAAATCAGAAGCCCTGTGCTAGTTTACATTGGTGGAATATTCCAGTGCAGTGCTCTGTAAATTAGTGGAAGTTGTGTGTGTGAGCCCCAAGGACTGATCTACCATTCCATGTTTATGTAGGTCAACAACTTCATACTAATTAATACTCTACTATTTAAATGAGTGGAAATGTGCCCCTCTGCTCATCCAGTTTCACCAACTTTTAAAGGTTCACAATTTCCAAAAAAAGGCAGATCTTTTTAGCAAAGCATTTTTAACATATTATCAAAATAATGACAAAGTATACTTCTAATCACAACTTGAGGAAAGGAGGAAACAAAAAAGAGTTTACTGAAAGCTCACAATCTATTGGCTAATGAAAGTCCACGGCAAAGGGATGCTATGAATTGCTTTCCATGCCTCAGTATGTGGGGTTTGATTCAATATTTTAAAGAGCAAAGCAGATTTCAGAGTTGAGCCGATTTAGAATGTAAATTCAGACTCCATGCTTTCAAAATTATTATTCTTCTGAATACACCCTGGAGTAAATGGCTTTTATTTTCTCCTCTGAGCAGCAAACTTCGACACAAACAGTGTGTGGATCAATAAGCAACTTGTTTTGTGGTCTCCATGTGCACAGATTCACAAACCATTTGTCTCCTTGTAAACATCACAATAAAACAATGATCGCTTCAGAATGCACTGTTACATCATCGGCAGCCAACCAGAACGCTGAGGAACTAGAATTTTCTTCCCTCTCTCTGTCATCTATACATTGTAGCTCATTCAATTTAGAAATAAATCAATATATATTTGTTTCCATGGCCTGGGTGTTTTGGAAATGCTTGTATAATTTCTCCCTAAACAAACAAATACTGCCTGAGAAAACCAGGTAACTCCAGATTTCAACAACCTGGAAATAAATGCAAGCAAGTGGATTTTAAATGAAACATTTGTATTGAGGCATTTAGCATACAGTATCTATTACAGCTGATAATCTAATTTTTAGATTGAAACATGCTCTGATTTAATTTAAGCAGCCAATTTTGGTACCTTATGTGCAGAAAAACCAAGTAGTTTTAAAGAGTTGGGAATTTTTGATAAGGTTAAAATTAAATTGCTAACTTTTGTAGATACGTAACGGTAAACCAAGGAACTCTATCTTAGTTCTGCCAACCTGTGGTATGCTGAAAAAAAAGAGAAACTTCAAAGACTGTAACAACTGGCTTTTGTGTACCAATGACATTTTTTTCCCCTATTAGAAATTGCTTCAACAAAGGGACAGAATTAAGTCCTGAAATTTCTAATTTATATCTTTAAATGGATTACCAATTTTGGTCTTTTGTGTTCCCGATTTTTACTAGCAATGTAAGGTTAAGAGACAATAGTGATGAAAATTAAATGTGACATTTAAAACTATTTCTTTATGGGAAAGGAAACTGCATATTTAAACTTCTCCAATGAACCCAACATTTGGTAGGACTGTCGCCTAAAAATGCCTAATATTATATATTGATAACATATAAATATATATATTTAATAATAATATATGAATATATAAAAAATATAGTCTAGAATAGAATTATTCCTTCTACATATTGTAGAAACCCATAGGCTGTACTATGTTGCCAGCAAAGGCACTCATTTGGTTATTTTTGGAGCAGATTATCAGGTATCACTGAAACATCTCCAAAAAGGACCTTTTGAGGTAAACAAACACACTGACATGGTGCACAAATATTGCCTAGAAAGTTTCTATGCTTTTAAACAGAGTAGACCCTATGTTAACACATTAAAAGCCCCAAATACACACTTGCAAGTCTCTCTTCCTTTATCCACCTCTACTCCGTTTATTTGAGAGGCACCTAACGCTGCCCTCCCTTAGGCCTTCAGAAAGGACTGCAGTGGGCAAGCAGGTAAATCAAAAAAGGTTTTAAAGGGAACTTCCTGCAACAGAAAGGTCGATAAAGGTCAGCAAGCAGGAGTTCACCTGACGCAGCTGCAAAAGTTGTGTCTTTATATACACGGACCTAATGGGTTGTCATCTGACATTTTTACATTGTGCTGGAACCACAAATTACAGCCGTTTTTGATTGATGCTTTAACTACCACACAAGCATTTGGACAAAAACATTGTAGCCTGGGGAAGGCATGCTAAGTCATTTTAGGAGTAAAGGGAGTACCTAAGGTATTGGAATAAATCTTCTTCCTGTATAGCTTTAACAGAACTTTACACCTTTTGTTGCAGAACTAATTCTTCATGTTATTACTGTGGTCAATTAGCATACCTTTTGGTATCTATAAGGAATTAAATTAACTCCAGTGATCAAAACCACCCCTACTTTTGTCAGTATTACCTGCGGTTGCCCCTTCTATTGCGACAGGGCCCGTCGAATCAGGAGGGCACACTGCACAAACACTCTTCCAAACAAAATTCCTTCCCAAGACAAATGAAGCCCTCTCACAGCCCTGGGATGACAAAAACCTACTACTGCTGCTTCTCTTCAGTGAATTGCACTGCTTGCTTTCACTGCCAGGGAAGATGAAATTTCTGTTTCCACCTCACACCACAGTAGCCTGCTGCCTCCAAAATCAAAGTTCAACTGCACACAGAGAAAAATACATGGTTAGAGAACAAAGAAGGGCACTGACTGCAGATTCATCCCCCAAACTCTCATACAAAAACTGCACGTGCTTCCCAGTCCCCTAGATAACTACCTGTGAGGTCCCCCACGGCCAAGGTGCAGAGAAGCTTACTTGATGCTGCAGTGTAATGAATTAGAATATGCCTAAAGAATAATTGTCCCTGGAGGCTACATAAATGCTACAGCAAAACCACCTTGGACTTAGACGTCTTGCACGACCACACAGCATTCTGTTGTAATTACGACCTTTCTGTTATGCCTAATGACATTTAAAGTCTCCTTCTTTCATTGGACAGCCATTTCCATAGTACTGGGAGGTGATCTGAGGCTTACAATCCCAAGAATATGCAGGTTGTCAGAGAATACATAAGCTGTCCTGGGCTCAGTGCTCTCATGGGAGCTCCTCACTGCTGAGGCAGAGCCAGAGCTTTCCATGTTTTCTGTAACACTTACTTGGATTGTAATCACTTTAATTTTTTATAAGTTAATAAATATTCTTCTTCTGAACTGTAGTATCTGCTGATGGTTGTATGACCACTTAATTGCATAAGCTTTTAAAATCCTATATCAAATTAAGGAAAGGCTGTGCTTGCAAAGCCATAATTAATAGTGCGTGACAAAAGTAAAATGAGATGAAATTTGGCCATTACAAACCTGACTCGCAGGGAAGGTTCACCACATGCCCAAGACGTTTTAGGGACTGCACAGGGTACCAGTGGTCCAGGGAAGGGGACTTTGCACAGTTCTACATGATTTAGATTCCCCACTCACTTACGAAAATAAATCAAGCCCCATGTATCGATCCTGGCTTGAAATAAACCATCATAAAATTGTTTGCTAACCACACATATATACATCTAAGCACAGTTAGGCACGTGAGATGTTGATCATCAACACTGAGGTTAAAAAAAATTACACTAAATTCAGTCTTTGATATACGATACAAAAGCATGTGTGTATAGCAACTGACCAGCAAATTATGAGTTACAGAATCACAGCAGCAGTTCAGATACAACTATCCAACAGTGTGCTTTTATGCCTCTGATACTGTATTTTTATCTTTTTGGACAACTGAATGATTATTATTTTGTTTGGCAGCATGGTAGACTGTGAGTCTTTAACCAAATAACCTCCCTAAACACAGAGCAATGAGTGTTAAATTCAGCTGGCCTGGAAAGGATGGCATCTGCTTCAGCTTTGATTTTTGGCTTGCAGGGTTTCTCCTACTCTCCACATCAAACTCTGCATTCTGTCTTTACATTTTCTTTTCACCAGCATCCGTATCAAAACAATTAAAATGTCTTTCAAGATATTACAGGGGGAGATGTCAAGGGGATCCCATTTTTCTTCACAGCAGTTCTGACCCAGTGCGAAGTACTAGGCTCACTTAGATTCCTAAATGCTCAAAAATGCCTAGTATATCTTGTCGTATATGTCATCTTTATTTGTTCTTGACTCAACCATGGAATAAACTTCCTACCTCTCCCCAAGAAATTTCTGAAAAAAATTTTACAGAGAACGGTAAAGACCTCTATAGGAACTGTATAGAACCTCCATACGTCAATGACAGAAAGCAATTCCATCAAGATGATGGTTGTTAAAGTAGAAAAAAGATTCTGTATTGCTGTTTGAGTTGACGAAGTATGTTGGCAGAACACAGGGAGCTAGTCTGAGCCTGGCCCTAGATGAAAATTAGACGTGGCACAGAACAGTAGGTTGCATCAGTGAAAGTGTTGATCAACACTATTTGTAGGGAGGTGACAAACTCACCTGGATTTCCATAGTGTCTAAGATTTCTCTGATTTACGTTTGTTTTAACACTCCCCCCCTTTCTTAAGCAAAAAGCCTACTGACAAATCTGCATACCTTTAAAAAGAGGCAGGGAAGGCTCTTTATGGCTCGCTTCCTCTCAGGCGATCAAACCTAATTTCCTTCTCAATTTGCTGAGCCACTATCTCTGGTAATTGCAACTGGAGTGTCAAAACTGTTGGCATCTTGTACTAATGGAATACTACCCAGTATCAATCTCATTTCATGTTTCTGACAGAAAGCATGATTTCCCTTTGTCTGTCCCATTTGCAGTAACAAACTGCATGATTTCCATTTTCACTAATAATTCCAAAGCACAGTTGGCTGACCAGCATTTCAGATCTATTCCTCTATACTTATATTGATATAAATCTGTATCTGAAAAAGTACTTAAGGCCTCCAACATTTTTATTTTGCTTTTAAAGCAGAAGACCAGGAAGGAGTTTATTTCCTTAACCTGGATCAACATAGAGAATAATTTCTGAAAGCTTTTGAAATTACCTTATATAGGATTAAAAAAATAAGAGACAGGTTGAGAATAACAAATTATTTCACTTTACTCATAACTGATATTAAATAACACTGCTTCTTGCAGCTGACAAATCCTACCATGACTCCAAATATCTCAATTTTCTACTCTGTATACTTAGAATGAAAATATATTTTCAATCATTTCCCGTATGACTTCAGACACCCATTGTAGAGATACTTCACTATTGCTCACATTCAAAAATATTTTGGCCTTTGCCATTTAAAACTCATTTCAAAAAGGAAGGCTTCACATTTCAAATGAGCAGAAAATGTTAGGTGATATCAATCAGTGTAACATTTGGAAAGAATACTCTTTGAAGTGGGCTATGGGGGGCTTATCCAACAGGAAAACTCCAGAGAAAAGCTTAAGTGATCTTTAATTTTCCTCAGTAGAGCCCCTTTCCCTTGGGTTCTCTCCCTTCCAACCCACTATGTTGGGATTCACCTCTGGGCTTGATCAAGTTTATCAGCATCTTGTACTAGGCGTCTAAAACTGGAGATAGTATCACAAATCCAAGTTTAAGAGCGTCAAGTAAAGGGAAATGTTCACATCTCATAGTCTACTTCCCTCTATCTACATGATCTAGTCTACATCTATTAGAGAACACCATCTCCTTACACTTTGCAGAACTCCTTGTATTGTTTTAAAATTTTGTTTTCAGAGCGATCTATGTATTTCAAGTAGCCCAACACTGTTAGCCCTCCAAATTTCACCAAAGGGAAAAAAAATAATAATTAGAAAACCTCTTGCTTTCTTTAGATATGCTTTCACCCTTGTGCATAAGACACACCTCAGTTTGGAGTGAGCCTGCCCGCGCTGCAGGCACCAGCACTACATTATGTACCTATACTCAGCAACTCCTTGAAGCTGACTTTTTCCATTTAGTTATGTGTTTCTCTTTGACTTCAACCTAAAGAAAGAGATGACCAATAATTGAATTTTTAAAACATGAATGGAATTTCAGATCACTTGCGAAAGCGACCATTAATTAAGAACATATTTTACTATTTCCATTTGTATAAAAAGCAATCAGATATTCATATTCAATGGCAATTTCTATTTTGACTGAGCAAATTTTGGTTTCAATATGTAAATATATCTTTACACAGATAACCACATCGTCTATAATTGGAAAAAGAAGAAAGTTTGAATGACCCGTGAGATCATTTTGTTCTACAATATCCTTTTGTTAGAGTTAAGACTGTTTCCTCCTGAAAGGAATCTGTTTCTATTACATCTTGTTATTTCCTCTTTGTGAAATTACTGTCACAATATTCTCCTAAAACTGACTTTTGGAACATTTACAGATAATCTGCCCCTACTCCTTACCAAGCTGAAAACGTTTGTGTGATTAAAACCACCTAATCAGGTTGCTGCTCTGACTCAGATGACCCTGCCTGCTCTCCTTTGAAATGTCATGGCTACTGTAGCTTGCTGCCCAGAACGAGCCCAGAAAAAAATTAGACCCTGCTTCACTCTTTGAATAGTCATATAGTAACTTAGACACTAGAGTTCAACCCGGTAGACCTTTCAAGTGGAAAACGCTCACCGGTGTTAAAGAAGGTGTTTACATCCCCACATTAGAAAATACGTAAAGTCCAGAACACTCCACCACTTTCAATTTTAATGTCTGCAAACATCTAACATGAATAGTTTTGGCACCAGGTTTGTTCACAAAACATTGCTAAACAGCGATTGCCAAGCAGTATTTTTCATTACCTCCAATAAACAAAATTATTCTTCTCCAAATGCCAAGTTTCAGAGACTCTCACAAGACTCACACATATCCACAGTTTTCTGTTTCCTATATGGCCAGCAAATCTCCACAGCGTAAGAGTCTCTACCAAACACAGCTGGAACACTACTTTCCTTTTTTCATATTGTATTGGTTGAATCCCCACACAACAGAACAGCACCTCTAGGATAGAAAGCAGCACAGTATTTAGGCATATTGAGCTGTCCCTGAAGAGCCACTGCACTAGTTCAAGGTCTTTCTCAAAAGAGGAAGCTTTTTCAACCTTTCCTCTTACGGCGTGTGCTGTGGCTCCTGGCTAGATCAGCAGCCCTTAGCTGGACTCGCTCCAGTTTGTCAATGCCCATCTCAGCCCTCTAAATCACACACAAGCCTCTGGACATACTCTCCTGAGCACCCCACAGAGGGGAAGCATCACTGCCCTTAGTGACCTGCTGGCCATGCTCTCACTGCTACAACCCAGCCTGTCGTTGGCATTACCGATGTCTTCAGTGACTTGGTTTCAGATCTAGCAAAATGCAATATGGTAACATATATTTCAAACTCTTCCCTCAATGCAGGAAGGATTTTAGACAAGCTCAGTTTGACTGGAGCTTGCCCCAGCTCTGGAGTTTCTGAGGAGGGCCCTGCAGGTCTGGCAATGCTTTAGGGTTGTCCAGGTCAGAGACTCCTGCAGGAATCAACGCACCTCAGAATTAATTTGGTGTTTCTGCCCTCTATCCACACCCAGTGCTGTCACTGCATATGCCAAGCAGCAGCATGAAATTACAGCTAGAACCAAACACTGAAGATCTGTGTATCTTCTCATCGCTGCTACAGGCACAGGGACCTCAGGGAAAATATTCTATTTCTCTGTTCTCAGTTCTCCATCTGCAGAATTGCTGTAAGAGTAGCATCCTCTTTCCTAGTTTTTCTCATGTATTTCCATTATGAAATTCACTATCTTGAAATTATTTCTACTCTGTGACTTTACAAAGCATACTGTAATATAATGACAACAACAATTACTCATGGCAAACAAGGGAATTAGGCCCACACTGCCAGTGATTTTAGAAAGTTTTAGCTAGATATTACTTTGTGGTGGTCACCATTTTGACTAGGTCTTGTGCTTACGTTCCTTTTGACACATCTTTGCTGAAGAAACCTTTTTTCCCCCGCTATGTATCTACCACCAGTTATGTAATCTTGATGGAATGTCCTTTTCCAAAAGCACAGATTCATCTTCATTTCTGCACCACAAATTTCTCCACGTGCAAAATGAAATTGTGCTTACCTCTGAAGTTCCTCTTGCACTCTAAGTGTTTACTCTTAAAGGAATAAGACACAATTGGAAAAGCGAATGTCATAGAATCATAGAATGGTCAGAGTTGGAAGGGACCTTAAAGATCATCCAGTTCCAAGCCCCCTGCCCTGGGCAGGGATACCTCCCACCACACCAGGTTGCTCAAAGCCCCATCCAGCCTGGCCTTAAACACTTCCAGGGATCGGGCATCAACAACTTCTCCAGGCAACCTGTTCCAGTGCCTCACCACCCTCACAGCAAAGAATTTCTTCCTAATATCTAATCTAAATCTCCCCTCTTCCAATTTAAAACCATATTATTTTAATTATACGTACAAACACGCAGCTACAAAAAAAAAAAACAACAAAACCCAACAACATATGAAGCTAACTTTATGACTGAGTGACAACGTACAGAAAAGTATGTTTCAAAGAGCTCTATGTGTTACTGGTCAAAAAGGACTACCCCCCTGCTTACTAGGTGCCAGATGAAGAAGTCAATGGACTTAGAGCCAACACACCTAATGAGACAATTGTGCCTTCACGGGGTTTTTGTCTTTAGTCTCATTGAATGAATGGTGGGGACACGTTTTGTACTGTAACTGAGTGAAATGTTCTCTTCTGCCTTCCCTTCTTTCTTGCATGACAGCACCATCTGTTTATAAATACATCACTGGGATGACAGTGCTCTGATGATGTACTAATATAATACATCATCAAAGTGCCATCAGTGATGATCTAATGATGTATTAGAAAGCTGTTTATCAAAACCCCGTTGCTTTGATGATGTATAGGTGCAATACATCACTGGAATGTCTTGCACTGGTGGCACTGTACTGATATAGACCTTGTGGGGAAAAATGGGTCCTGTTAAGACTCAGCAAGAGAACAAAATGTAGACAGCTAAAAAAGGAAATATACAGTCAAACCTGCAAATTAATTATAATAAGAGGAAGCTTCAAATGCGAGGAGAAAGGGACACAGGTTTCAGAAAACCGAGTTTATAATGAAATTGGATTCATCAGCCAGAGAGACAGAAGTTTGATTGTATTATAAGTGGAACAGAATGAAAAACAATACAAAAAAAGTCCCAGTTTGTGTATACTGTTTCACAGACCTAAACTCCTTGGCCTCTTCTACCCTTTCCTCTAGTTCACATCTGCAAGAAGGTTCAGAAAACAAACGAGTACTTTTAAACTATGACATAGAATACCAGTAACCTAGCAAGAAGTAGGTTACTCCACATGCCTCAGAAAGTCATTTTTAGGAAACTTCACTTAAAAGATCATGCATAGTAGTTTGGTTTCGGGTTTCCTTCCCTCCTCGCCCCCTGCCCCGGACCGGTTCCGCACTTGTAACTGCTATGCGTTTACTGGTTGGTGGTCATGGGAACAAAGAAAACAGAGGAAGCTGAAGATGGTGCCACAAACTAACCAAAACGAACCACCCTTGCCTCCAGTTTTACTGCTGAGCATGACGTTAAATGATCAGGAATCTCTCTTTGTTCATTTCGAGTCAGCTGTCCTAGTTGTGCCCCCTGCCAGTTTCTTGTCCACATCTACCCTGGAGAGTGGCAGAGTGAGAGACAGACAAGGCCTTGATGCTGTGTAAGCGCTCCTCAGCTACAGATAAAATGCTGGTGTGTTACCAGCTCTGGTTTGGGCACAAACCAGAAGCATAGCACCATATGGGCTGCTATGAAGAAAAATAGCTCCATCCATTTTTTGCCTTAAAATGACAACGTAATATTTATCATTGCAAATACGAATGGGACTGAGTACAGAGTAAACACATTGACACATAAATAACACTTTTCACTAAATATATATATATATGTAAAAAATTACATCTTCAGAAGACTAGAGGTAAGCCCATGACAAAGACGTTGACTAGGGTTCAGACAACCTACAGCTCCCAGCTCTGGCACAGGTTCCTGCTGTAACGTTCAGTTTACGCCACTCAATGCCTACACGCTTCCCTCCGTCATCACCCTCTGCCTCCCCTACCCCTAAGTCCAGTTTGCCTTCAAGACAGGGGCTGGGCGAGCATGAGCTTATGTGGCTCTTCACACAGCAAGGCCCCAATTTTCACAGTATTCCAATGCCAGACATAAATGGATTATCATAGAGTAAGTGATCACAGAATACTTGATTTAGGATTTTATCAATCAATGATAATCAGTTTTGCCCCCTGTTGTTTGTTTTTTTCTTTTCTTGCTTAAATGAGTGAACGGATACTGCTTGATTTTTGAACAGGCTTCCTTAAAAAGCCAAACCAAATCAGAAAGAGCTTTTGAATAATATCTGAGGAAAAAAAAAAAAAAAAAAGAGAAGTAAACCAGAAAACAGTCTGAAAATGCCACTGTTATTGGAACTTCTTCTATTTCTTCCACTACAATATTTAACTCATTGATTACATTTTGGTTTTATCCATAGGAGCTCTACCTCATTAATAAAGAATAAAATAGGCAGCTTAGTGATTAGAGAATATGAGGCATTTGGGTANTTTAAAAAAAAAGAAGAAAAAAAAAAAAAAAAAGACTGAAGCATGAAGAATCTACGAGCTGTTCCAGCTGAGAGGTTCCCACACCTTTGCACTTAAACAACATAAGATTTCTCAGGTTTGGTTGTCGTTGTTTTTTTTATAAAGGCTATTTTTCTTGCAGATAGGCAGAAGGCAGCTGAGTTTGTTTTGCTGGCAAAAAGCAGGTCTCATAAATTTTCAACAGCCATCATGGTAACAAGCTCATTTTATTTCTTTTGACCTCATTGTTATTCATTTCAGAGGCTCTTTACAGACTCACAGAGCATTTTTCAAACAGTGGGGGGAAAAAAAGGCTGTAAGTGATCTCCAATGGAAAAATGACCAAGAAATGGTAACTCAGCAGCCCCTTTTGGCAAATCCAGGCCACGACACATCAACGTCAAGGCTCGGTGGGACAGGAGACAGGCAGTTTCCACAAAAGAACCACTGGCCATTTCTGTACTGGGGTGCTATGAAGCTTAAGACCATACATAATTTTCAGTGTATTCCTAGGAAAAGAATGTATATGTTAAAAATTAAGAAGCCAGTCTGAATTTTGAAAGCAGTTAACTACCTACCTTACCATCTCTGTTATTTTAATATTCCTAATCTGGAGGTTACCACACTTATAAACCCTTGAGGAATGTGCTAAACGTACACAACCATCAGAAATCAGTTTGCCAAGTCTATCAACTCAGAACCACCAACTATTTCTCATATTAAACAAAAGCAAAGAAGACTTGCAACAGCTCTCATAACTTTCTGTTCATGAACTGTCTTGCAAAAAAGACTTCCCTGACTCTGTCACTCAAAATTACCTGTTCTTTCCTTCAACAAATTATTCTCTCTCCATGGACTGCTTAGTTACAAAGTACAAGTAAAATACACAGTCCTCTCCCCAATTTATATTTGAATAGGACATACCATTTAGCATGTGCAGATCTGAAATTCTTTGCGTGACAGCAAAATACATAGATCATGCAATCGGGAAGAGGGAGAACAAAAACGTCACCTCGTATCTACCCAACACACATTTTATGACCGAGTACATGATGCTAACTTACTCACAAGTCATTCTGTATCAGTAAAGATTTATTGTTTCAGGCTCAGGTTTCCCACAGTGACTGCTTTTAGGCACTTAAGAGCCTGATTTTCAGAGGCAAAGTCAGTTCCTTTCCTCAGCTTGGGACCTGACAATTTGGACATCAAAACCGGAATGCCAAATATGGAAACTCAGGCCATGCTGCACACCGAAAAGGAATGCAAAGCGACGTTGAACTTTGGAAGGCTGAAATGCAAATACACGCTCATGTGTAGGAATTCAGTCACCAAAATCCTTCCCACATGTTTTATCAAGTCTACTTCCAGTAGCTGTATGTATCCATGCCAGTATAACCTTTTGCATTCAAGAAACTAGGGAGAGCTAGTATCTCCTATTTATCTAGTTGATTTAATGGAAAAAGAAGAAAAAACTTGGAAGTTCAGAGTCTCCCTGTTAAGTTTGAAGTTTATCAAGCAGTTGCTATTTCAAATGTAAATTCTACCACTGTACAGGCAGTAGTTTCATACAGACTAATCCAGCTACAATACTAGCAGTTATTTGAAGAGGTCAACATTACTGGGCTTTGATGGCATAAAGAGGTTTTGGGTTTTATGCCTTATGCCCATTAAAATTTTTCCAAAGACAGACAGTACCATTTGCTTCTGTTTCACTTACAGGTGACAGTTGCAGGCTTTGGGGACATCACAATTCATATGAACGTTCTCACTTCTGTGGCTGCTGACCACAAAGAAATTTTTAAATGTCGTGCTGGTGAGGATTGTAGAGAACTGCCATGCCTTTATTCTAATGGCAAAAAAAGAAAAATTACCCGAAGGGAGTGACATATGCGTGACCTGCTGGAGGCCACTGAGCAGCTCTGAGCTAAACTGGGGAGACAGAGAACTAAGCCAGGTGCAGTAACAGTCACATTAGGACTCACAAGTTTCTCACAACAGTTTTCACCTAGGGCCACTATCAAGATGAAGAGAATGACCACTTTTCACTAAGGAAGTAGGTGTTTCTTGGTTTAACTTTTTGGGTTTTTGACAGTACATATGATTTAAGAAAGGTCTTGGAGACACGGATTCCATCAAGACAAACAGATTTGAGGGTTGAACTGCTCAAGAGTCATGGCAGCTTCTCTGGAGAAAATATCAGTTGCCCAAAGAAAGGGCACACTGCTTTTTCCTGTCAGCTTCACCTGCTGTAACAGCATCCAGTACATGATGTTTCAAGTGCTGAAACTGAAACTGTATTAGCACAGCAGCAATAATTGGAAGAAATGGGTAGGCAGCCAGTTATCAAGCGTAGGCCTTAAGGCTACTATCATGCTCCGTCTAACCAGAAATTCCAAACACTGAGTAGCCTCAAAGTTTCAATATGTTGACAACAATCAGAATTGTACTTAGTTTCCATTTCAGCATTTCCTCAGAGGAGTCACAACAATAGCATGGCCTCAGATGCTTCTTGAAATCCGACCCATGCCACCAGGCCCTTAAAACCATGAAGAATTCAACATCTTAGCAATGGGTTTACAGGAAAGCCCTAAGAGAGGGTTGTTCTGAAGGGATGGTGTGGGAACCAGCCCTGGCTGGGAGACGAGCAGCCACTGCCCTCCTCAACCAGGGTCCAAGCCAACAGCATTGCACAACAAGGGAAAAGAGGAGTCTCAACCAGGATTTCTGCAAGTGCAGCCACACTGTGAACATCTAATTACATGTAAAGACCTGCCAAATATCGTAAAATTCAAATTCTGATTGACCTAAGGCAGTCAGAAAAGTTGGAACCATGATACGGCGAAATAGAAGTGATTTCTGGAATACCAGTGAGTGCCAGTCCTTAGCAAAGTAATGAGATAACCAACGCTCCAGCGGTTTGAGCTACCTGACCATTAAACTAAACTGTGCTTAGTTAGAGTGCCTGACTTTTTCCTGATGATTTCCAAGAGACTGGAATTTAAAAGAACAAAATTTTAGTTAAATAAAAGGAAAATAGGCAAGCGGAAGGCAAAACTTGCAGAAATGTTTTGTGAGCTTTTTTCATTCCCTTTCAGAAAAATCCAAAGGCACATGAACAGCTTCACACACAACCAAATCAATGATTTACCACCTCATTTCATTTTTAATTTAATGGTTCTGCTCATTCATAAAATAGAAATACTACAAGGTGAAACATGGAATGAAATTTAAACACCTCATTAGAGTTACATATTATTTTGTCTACTAAATATATTGCTTTGTCAATGAAACACGCTGGTTTATGCAAGATCTCTACCATGCTATTGCTTTACAGGTATTTGTTTGGGTTTGATTCTACTGTGCAGTTCCCTGATCTACATGTATATAATTCAGGTTGCATGTAGCACACTCAACGATATCATAATGATTTGTAAGGTATTTCTATTGATTTCACTGTACAAAAAAGTCAAAATGAAATTAATCATAACAAAGAGAGACCAAACTCAATCTTAGGAGTTTTCTCCATAGAAAAACTTACTGAAAAGAGATATGATCCAGAAAAACACTTGCATTTTCACATTTCAGTTTTGCTTGAAAAAATTTGATTGCAGAAAATATTTGGTCAATACTTGTCACTTCTGATTTGTCATTTCTCAATAGCTGCAGATAGAATTCATTATAACACGGAACTGAAAACTACCAAGATAATTAAGTGAATGCATCTAATCCATAAACGTACTACAAACAAAATGAATTCTTATGTTTCTAGCCCTTTGAAGACAGAAATTACATTATTAAAGCAAATCTGAATCCAACGAATGCAAAAACCAACTTAACTTCTATCAAATCAGTCTTCTTACGTTCAAACTACTTATTCTCCAAAACTTCTCCGCAACTTCCCATTTAATCCAAATGTTTGGTTGAATTTGAAAGATCATGCCAACCTGGAATTTTATATACAGGGAAAAGAAATGATGAAATATGTCATTAAGCCTCCATTAAATAATGACCAAGCTTTATAATAACTGCTAAATAATCACAGAGTCATAGAGTCATCCAGGCTGGAAGGGACCTCCAAAGGTCACCCAGTCCAGCCTCCCCACAGTCGCAGGGACAACCCCAACCAGCCCAGGCTGCCCAGGGCCTCATCCAGCCTCACCTTCAGTATCTCCAGGGAAGGGCCCTCAGCCACCTCCCTGGGCAACCTGTCCCAGTGTTCCACCACCCTCACAGGAAAGACATTTTTCCTAATATCCACTCTAAATCTGCTCTTCTCCAACTTAAAGCCATTGCCCCTTGTGCTATCACTGCAGGCCTTTGGAAACAGACCCTCCCCAGCCTTCCTGTACTGGACGGCTGCTCTTAGGTCTCCTCGGAGTCTCCTCTTCTCCAGGCTGAACAACCCCAGCTCCCTCAGCCTGTCCTTGTAGCAGAGGTGCTCCAATCTCCTGTTCATATTTTTGGCCCGCCTCTGGACCCACTCCATCAGGTCCATGTCTTTCCTCTATTGAGGGCTCCAGCCCTGCACACAAGACTCCAGGTGAGGTCTCACCAGAGCAGAGAAAAGCAGCAGAATCCCCTCTCTGGATCTGCTGGCAACATCTTTTGATGCAGCCCAGGATGGGATTGGACTCTCGGGCTGCAAGTGCACCCTGCCTGCTCAAATAATCAGCTGGTTTTTCTTACCTCTCTGCACTGGCAAAACGACTAGGGAGGTGGGGCGGACACAAGCACAGCAGACAGAGCGGAAAGTCAGATATGATTCCATCATTGCACCTCAGCAAAAGCTCTTCTTACAGAAAAAGAAAAATGGTAAAAACCAACACCGACCATTCAGATTTTGTCCTTCTGTTCAAAAAAGCAAAGTTTGGAAATTCACTGAGGCTTCAGTGTAGCTCTGCCAAATTGCCCCCATTGCCTGCTTTGGCAATTCTTTTCTCAGATGATGTAATCTATTGTTATACACTTTACTGTTATGTTAAACTACATTTGCCAAGGGTACAGAACAACAAATCTACCCCCACCTTAGTACATACGCTGGGAGACAGTACAAGACAAACAAGGTAATGAAGGGCTTTTACTACCAAGAGATGATGGATTAGATTTTGACGAGTGTAGTATTGGTTAATGTCCCACCACTCCCTACCCCCATCAAAAATCAAACCCATGAGGGTAAAAAAACTAGCAAAACCAAAATGGAACAGAATAAAAAAAAATGTATTTAAGAAAAAAAATAAGAGTTTTTCCAGGTTTTATGTTGCTGTGACACAAGTCCATAAACAAAGGCAAATGAATCAATTCTAAGTTCATTAAAGTTTAAAGTCATGTCAGAGAATAAACCAGAAGATCTTTTTTCCACTCATGCCCTCCTCCCTGTAATTCCTACGCTCCCAGACTGCTCTCACAGTACCTTCCAAGACCCCCTCCGAAGGGGCAGTGGGATTTCAGAGCAGAGAGAGGGCTGTCTCTCCTGTACTGAGCTTATAAATGAGAGTCAGCACGAAGCACAGGAGCTGCATTCCTTTGTCACTGCACCTTCCCTGTCCTCCGTCTCTCTGCTTGTCCTCTCCTAGCAAAAAAAGGCTTCAAGAATAGCAAGAGCTTGAACCCAGATCACCAGCAAAAAGAGACAGTTAATATCTATTATAATGCCACCTACAACACAGTCCCGCTATCTCCATAAAAATAACTATAACTGAACAAAAATAAGTGCTGTTTTCAAAATTAATGTGTGACTATATTTCCATATTTCTCTTCTTTTTCTTTAACAGATTTGCAAAGCTTTCCAACTGCTTTTTCTAGGTCACCAGGAAACTGAAATATCAGTAGCTGAAACCCCAAAATATGTTTAGCTACTTTGGATTGTGCAACAGCAAGGTCACGTTAAATTTGTTTTGCTAGGAGCATTTATTCTACTGAAAAGTAATATGACAAGACTATATTTGCAACTATAATAAAAGCAATAATAATGCTAACAAGTTCCTCCTGTTTCACTTTTCATAAATTGGAATCCATATTAGCCCATCAGAATAAGATTACATTGTATTTTGAGACTTTTTTGTAAAAGCAATACAATTAGCTGCTAAATTCATAAATGAGACAGGATCAACTTCTTTTCTTTTTAATAAATGAAACAATGGAAACTGATATTACTGGCATGTGCTACGGAGCAACGCTTTTTGGTACAAAAAAAATCAACATAAATCTAAAGCTTCTGATTGCCCTAAAATTAATCAATATATTTAAGTAGAACGAATAATTTTCACTGAAAATATACTTAACAGAAACCAATACAGCTCTCTGACATAAAGGTATATTACAACTCTAAACTGACATACCTTCTACACTGTATAATTTAATAACATCAAACAATGAGATCTTTATGCAAACTCATGTTTTACCCTTAACATGATCTATTACAAACACTCATCCATCCAGAACAACACTGGGTACTAACATGGATAGCACTAAACACGCCTTCAAAACTCTGCTGTACAGAAACTCAACCCTGGGCACAGCAGGTATGTGATTCCTGTTCCACCTGGGTATCTTACTACAACCCTACTCGTTATTTCGGGATTAAGATGTTGTATGGGTTAGCCATCTACTGAACTTTGCTAATTGACTTTCCACACTGCTGGAATAGTTGTAGCTAAAAAAAGGCTGTAGCTAAACTCATCACACAAAGTCAAACCGAAACAAAATGTTTGTTTCTCACAGATAAAAAAAAAAAAGTTAAGCTTGGAACAGCTTCAAAATTCTGATGCATGGATAGACTGAGTAGTATAACACTGAAATGGATACAAGAACTACAGAAGTGTGATGAAGAAACTCCTCTCTCAGTGCTTAATGTCCCATTCATTAGCACTGAATGGCTTTTTTACTCCTGCTTCACCTCCACCCACTCTGACTTGTAAATCTGAAAGTAGACAGTAAACTAAAATTGAAGCAGTGGGTGGGCAGGCTTGGCCATCTACACTCTGCTCACTTTATGAAAAGTCCCTTACAGAAAAATTAACAATTTCAACTACTGCAGGAGACAGTGGGATCTAAGCTCAGTTAGACACACCTGGTGATACTTCTGTATGATTTGGCACTATATTTTGATTTAAGTCCTATCTACAGGGACTAGCGATTAGCGTCCTTTCTAGGGCCCTAGTTTTACAAGCCTACATAGACTCCAGCATCTCTCAGTTTCAGTTCAGCTCCTCAGGCCACGAGAGGTTTGCAAAGAAAGGTCTTTTTGTCTTTTACCAAACAAAAAGCTGCTATAATGACAGTTCAGTGAATTATCATGCTCTTAGTTCAAGAGCCCTCTGCGATACATTTCAAGAGAGATGTCAAGTGACTCAGAACGTCCACCAGACTGAAATTCAAGAAGGCACTTTTTATACGCGTAGAACAAATGCAGCTGAAATATTTTGAACTGTTTTTTTTTCTGCCAAAATGCCTCTTAATTAACAGCATATGTCAGTATTTCTTCACATAGTCTGTGTTTTCCCTTACTAAAATTAGCAAAGTACTAGAAATATGCTTGCACTACTTATTTGATGAGAAATCTATTTTGATTCATTAACAGAATCATCAAAACCATACTTAGTTAACTGTCAGAGTACCTTCGAAGGAGAGTATAAGTATCAAATTTTCAAATGAGCACACTGGGGTACGGGGAACAGAATTAACATTCCCAAGATTTTCACGAGCCCATACTGGTTTGCGCCTTCACCAAACCAGCCACTAGATCAGTTTTCATGAGCTCCAGGGCGACATTAAAACCAAAAATATAAAAAAACCCCAACCAAACAAAAAAACCCACTGCTACATTTAAAACTCCACCAAATAAATTAACTTGAAATTTCAAGCATTCCACGTCACCACAATTTCAGACAAGACACAGGGTGCTTGGGAGACCCGGCCGAGTGAAAAGCACAAGGCATGGCAGGCTCACCAACCTTTTACTCAAGTGCATGGTTTTGGCCAAAAAGAACATGCTCCAGTCTCCCCTAGAGCATCCTCCCACCAACTGCGTAGTCCTGTCAGCAGCTGGAGCTCACAAGCAGTTTTGCCCATTCTGTCTGTAGCTGAAAGCATCCAAATGGGCAAAGCAGAAAGCAATGGGCCCACTGGTTTCAGTTTCCCAGCTGAGGTGGATTAGGCAGTCGTTTTTACACCCAAACATAAGCAGAAAGGAGTTTCACGGCAGTTTGGAGCAAACCTCAGACCCGTGCTTCTGCATCTGTAGTGAGATGCCATTAGTCACCAAGGGTAAGGAGCCCTTTGATGCCTTTCTCTTATGCCTCTTGTTCAGGGATGTGTAAATGCTGATCAAAGACAAAGAAAGATGGAGAGATACTCTTAAGTGACCTGCCCCCTACCCTCAAATTTTCCATAGACCTCTTCTTCCTCTAAGTCTGGGATCACCCTAAGTGTTTTCTAAACCAATTCTTAGACTTCATCCTTTCACACTCCATTTATGGTTTCAAAATTGCTAAGTATTGAAGTGGTACAATAATAATAAAGAAGTTATTCTTGCCAGAGCAAACATCTAAGCCTAATTATTAGTATTAGCTTTTAGGGACGTCAAAATGAAATTCTGATTTCTAGCAGCAATCTAGCTTGTGAGTGAGAGTGGTGGGGACAATTTATCATAGAAGAAAGAAAAATGGTACATGCTGTCATGTCATGTATCATAGAAGTACCAAAATTGCTATGGAAACTGTGCACTTTTTATAGAGTAGGCACATAAAATTCACGTACTATGTCAGAGAATAAGTTACTGCTGTCCCGAGGCTGTAATAAGATCTACACCCTTATTAGTGAACAGATTTGACAGATTTTGTTTATAATGAATACTTGTAGCCAATGAGTTTGAGTCAAAGTCACCCTATTTTGACCCATCCACTTGCTTTTAGGTTTCTGTCCCCCTTAGACACAGGAAGAGTGCAAAGTAATATAATTTCCAATGGTTATTAGATTCCATTATAGTCACTTGTGATACGACAGGGAAATGGGCTGTATCCAGGTACCATATTCAAAATTATTAGGACAAAGTAGCTTTTTAGCCTCGCTTTTGGTTTGTTCCCCCCCGCCCCGTGTTATACAGACCTATTCTTAGCATTTATCTGCTTTGTTTACAATTCATTGTTGAAGACACGGAGCAGATAAAAACATAGGATTCATTTGATAAGACTGCAAATAGATAAACGTGGGTTCTAACACAAAATGGTTTGAAGTATTTCCTGTGAGTAGCCTGAACACTGCAGCCCTTTACCACCCTGATCTGTGTGACATGTTTCTCCTTGATTGACAGCATCTCTGATGGGTTAGGCTGGAGAAAAATGAGCTTGTTTAGGAGAGCAGAAGATACTACAATTAGGTTTTGCAGTCCAGCGATCTAGTGACTGGTAAAAGAAAGCAAAGTGGAGAAAAATGGTTATACATGTAACACCCTAGGGTGCAAGGGTACATTTATCACCTTGTTTTATATGACACACTGGATGAATGTTGATGAAGATTGTCAGCATCAATGTCAGTGAAAACAATTCCACAAGTAAGAGTTTGTATTGAAACACTCTCCACCAGGAGTAAATTCACATGATCATTTTATAAATAAAAAGCCTTCTAAAGGGAGCAAAGTAACTGTTGATTAAAGATCATCATTTTACTTTGTTATAAATGTGGGCTCCCATTCACTGAAGACAGCGCACCTGCAGGAAACAGAGCAATAACACCAAAACTCTTGAAAAGAATGGAGGCACTAAAAAAGCCCATGTAAAATGAGCACATTATAGCAACAAGCAAGTATCATCTCAAGAGTGTGCGGTGGGAAGAGCAGGACTTGAAAGGTGAGCTAATGCAAATCACGTGAAGTTCAGCCAAGCCAAGCGCAGAGTCCTGCATCCAGGACGTGGCAATTCCAGGCAAATACAGGCTGGGCAGAGAATGGATGGAGAGCAGCCCTGAGGAGAACAACTTGGCAGTGCTTGTGGATGAGAAGCTCAACATGAGCCAGCAGCTCACGCTGGCAGCCCAGAAACCAACCCCATCCTGGGCTGCATCAAACGCAATGTTACCAGCAGGTCATGGGAGGGGATTCTGCCCCTCTAACTCTGCGCTTGTGAGACCCCACCTGGAGTCCTGTGTCCAGCTCTGGAGTCCTCAACAGAGAACGGACATCGAACTGTTGGAACAGGTCCAGCAGAGGGCCACCAAGATGATCAGAGGGATGGAGCACCTCTCCTTATGAGGACATGCTGAGGGAGCTGGGGCTGTTCAGCCTGGAGAAGAGAAGGCTCCAGGGAGACTGGAGCTCCAGGAGAGCTGGAGAGGGACTGTTTGTCGGGAAGTGGAGTGACCGGACAAGGGGTAACAGTTTTAAATTGGAAGAGGGGAGATTTAGATTAGATATTAGGAAGAAATTCTTTGCTGTGAGGGTGGTGAGGCACTGGAACAGGTTGCCCAGAGAAGCTGTGGCTGCCCCATCCCTGGAGGAGTTCAAGGCCAGGCTGGATGGGGCTTGGAGCAACCTGGTGTGGTGGGAGGTGTCCCTGCCCATGGCAGGGGGTTGGAACTGGATGATCTTGAAGGTCCCTTCCAACTCTGACCATTCTGTGATTCTATGACTGCACTATATGCAAAGCCATTACACATTACACTGTTTCACAGCAGTCCATTACATTTACAGTAGTCTGACCATATGTCAACTAACAAGAGTCCAAGTGCATATAAGCACCTTCATATGAAATGGGAAACAACTCCTGTAAATTAAAACTGTTGAAATCATTACTAACTCCCGCAAATAACCCTTCATCATCTAGTAAAACAACAATAAAAAGTAGGGCTCAGCACTGAGCCGTTGCAGTTGACCCCTCCACCTCTCAATATAGGGTGTTTCCTATGGGGTACAGCAAGACCCAGGGAGAGAGGGAGGCGTCCACATCCCTCATTTTTCTGAACTTGGAGACTTGCCTCAAACCTGCAACTCTACACTTGAAGGGACGGCCTCTGAGGAAGCATAACTCTGCATTAACGAGGAAGAATTGATTTGTTTTGACCATGCAATCGTTAAAACTTCCCACTGGGTGAGGATATCACCTGTGCTCACAAAAGGACAAAAGCGTAGATTTCATTTTGTAACAAACTTTAGTTATTAAATTCTGAAAACTTATCCTATTTTCCATTAGCTACAGAAAAATCAAACTTTTGAGAAAAACTGCTTCACTGAAATTTCATTTTAAGGGTTTTAATTTTTATGAATGGCACACTTGCATGTATCTATACCCTCTATTAAAAGCACAGCATTCACTTTTCAATATATTTAAGGAAATTTAATGAGTTTAATAAACTTAAAGAGATGTTATGTCTGTTCACTCATAAAGATTGTTTATTTCAAGAAATAAACCATTTTGAAATGAGTACTATGACTTGTAGAGTTATGACTATCTCATTCAATTAGTTTCTGTAATTATTGTCATTCCACACAGTATATGCAGTACTAATGGAGAAAATACATTTTGAGGAATTACAGTATAGGTGTACAACTGTTATTCTTAATGAGCCATAAACTTTCCTCTCCTGCTCTGTAAATTCATGTCAGTGTAATATAATTTGGCAAAATAAAGACGACAGTTACAGTTGGATAAATGATGTAGTATTTTAAGATATTCTGTAAGATTCTTATCCTTTAATACACCCCATACAATTTATTTTTCCTCTATATTTTTGAGCATATCCTCCTTTAAAAAAATATAATGCTGCAATAGATTCAAGTGAGATGTGAACACCACCGAATACTCACTGTTCGGGTACATGCTACCCAAACTGTAGACAGAGGATTTGTAAGACATTTTCACCTCTACCTAGTTTTGCCTTATCTCAGCATGTGTGTGGGTCTATATGTGTGTCACTCTTTTCATACCTGAGACTAAACACCATGTTTTGGTGCCACAGTTCCCCCCTTCCCTTGGTATGAGAGTCCACGTGCTAGAATATGACATTCGGGGGAAATTCATTAAGAGTTGAGTAAACACAGGTAGAGCTACAAAAAAAACCAATTATGATTGGAAAGCTAATAATTCCAATGAGTGATTTTTCACTTGGAGTGCATGTTGCCTGGTGCCTTGCAATTGGGAATTTTCCCCACTCCACAAGATAGTTTGTTACGTTTTCCTGCTAGAGCCTCTCATGCCTGCCAGGTTGTGGATGGGGAAAGCCATATGCAGAAAGAGGCAAAAATTGCTGGTAAGTATCAGCATTTGCATTCTGCCCATAAAGTAGGTAAATAATAATAATGAAGAGTTTTTATACAGCAGAAGTTTGGAATTGTCTGGCAGTTCCAGAACCTGGCACTGAACAGCCAGATTCATGCTGATAAATGCATCTGCTGCACTGTGAATAGGCGGTGTTCTGTTATGCGCAGATCACGATAAAATATTTATCATCTTAAAAAAAAAAGTTACAAGAATCAGGCTGCTGTCGTATCACTCAAAGGAAAAACTTTGATCAGTAGTTTCTTTACTTCAGCTTCAGGAAATCACTGTTGACAGTTTAAAATTAGTAAAGAACCACCACCATACTGTCTACTTCGATACACAAATTCGAGTTACCTTTCTTTCATTGTCATATACCTTCACGTATAGTGTACCCAAGACTTAAATTCAACAGATAACAATTTTTACCGGATCTTTTACCCTGTGAATGCCAAACAGCAAGAAACATGGTTAGCAGCATAACTGCCATAGCCTGTCCATGTTCAAGGTCCTCTGGAAAGCCCACTAAGGAAGGAGTGGGCTTTTCTTCCTCTCCTCAGGTGGTGACAAAGCAGAATAAAGGCCGCTTTTCCAACCTAGGAAACACACTTTGCACATCATCTGAAGAAATGACGGCACGCTCCCCAGCAGCCACATTACAGAACTGGCTAGGAGGGTAGGACAGGCAAAGATTTTCAGGAGTAATCAACTGATCTAGAATGACTTATCTCTGGTGTTCATGATGTAGGTCACATCTTGAAGAAGACTCAGCTTCTGAGCACAGACACTCAGCTTTCCTTGCTAATCAATCAATCAAAAGCTTGATTACAAATAAAAATCACCTGTCCCTTTTGAAAAAGCTTAGTCATAGCATGCATATTAATATGTTTATGTAAGACCTTTGCTTAATTGAATCCAGTTCATCTCCTGGATTTGACAAAAATAGTTATGTTGAGCTCAGAAGTTACTGAATAGTTGGGATAAGGCAAAGGCACTGTCAAACATTAAACAATTTATAGGAATATACTTTGTGGCTCCTCAGGGCTTCAAAAATCTTAGAGGTTGGGCTTTGTTTAAATTGAAGGATCGACAGAGCAAGATTAAATTTCTCTGCTTTTAAAATGTATTAAAAAAAAAAAAAAAGAAAGTAGGTTGGAACATTTTTACCTTTACCATGCTTTAGCTGCATTATTCCATTAAAATGAATACCTTTCTCCAGATACTACACCGTTTCAAAACAATACCATTTTAATGTACCCATTACTGTCTTTAAGGCAGTTGTTAAGTCATTCAGTAGCTTCATCTGGAAGGACAAGTGGCCAAGCTGTAGCTTCAGATCTGGCATCTAAACCAAAAAGGACCTGGCTTTTCCTCATTTTATTCAAAAACTGTGATGCCAATCAAGAAGATATTTATAAGCATACAGGAGGTGATGAAACAGGAAAGGGTAAGATAGGTGTTGTATGATTTTGAGCTATCCTGTTACCACTGGAAAAATAAAAAAAACCCCAGCACTTCAGTCTTCAGAATAGAGCTGATAAAAGCACATTTGATATAATTCATGATAATATGATGAACTGCCAAAGCCTTGTCTTTATTTCCATCCTCTTCACATGGAAGAGAGATTATTCAGTTTAATTGCTTGTCTAGGATAGTTGGGCTTTAGTCATCTTGTAAATACAACTTAATTATAGTGCCTAATTTCTTTTATAAGAGGCAGTGGTACACAATAAATACTTTTAAATCCATTATCTATAGAAATACACTGTTCACCAGAGGTCTATTTCAGAGATGTTTAGTCAGTTGCCATTAAAACTTCAATATCAAAGTCAGTAACCAAGAACTCCAGAGATCACACCAAGAAAGAGAGAAACCAAAGTCTGGTGAATCCTCATTCTCATTTTAATTACTTTAATAATATCTTAATATTTAATCGCAGAGCTAGCTTGCAGAGAAGCAATAACGCAAGCAGCAAGCTGTACTCAACTTTTCCTACTTTGCACATCAGACATGCATATTCAAACTAACAAAATTCAGGAGTCACAGCATCATTATTTGGGCTTTTCCAGTTACATTCCAACCATAACAAGCACGCTGTAAGCACACAGCCAACAACTTTGAGCCTACACACTAGTCTTAGATCATCCTTCTCCATCAATACCACTGTTTTCATCGAGATGCATTTGTTGGTTTGCCTGAAGCATAATTTTAGTATGTTCCAGCCAAGCCTCCTTCAGAATTTTTACAAGATCTGTTCACTTTAAGTTTTCCTTTCCTAGGAAGTAATTGCTATGCCATAAGCTACAGAAGAATTATATCTCAATTGTCACTTAAAAACCTCAAACCCTAATCACGGAATAAGCAAACTATTCAACATTTTCTGGGTTCTTATGAACCACATGCACTCTTTCTTGAAGTCCTTCCATATTGTCTTACTGCAAGCTATCAGAGATAACAAATGACACATTTAGAGGATGATTGAACACTCTACAAATGTTAACAATGGAGAAGCATACAGTCGCTCAGCACAGCTGGCACTGTAATTGAGATGCATTGGAAAGCTTCTTGGTATTCAGCGACACTCATACTTTCACAGGAGGTCCGTGTTTAGCAAATGCTGTGGAATCAAACACACCGGCAAGAGCAAGGCAAGCAAAAGGCTTTGCTCGGGACTTTTCCCTCCTAACTATGACATAACCATAAAACCATAGAGTAAGACAGTTCTCTCGAGTAAATGAAACGTTGGCGGCACTGGTGGGTAACATCTGCCCTGGCTTTATATGCACCCCTCTCAGGGGCCACCACAGACCCAAGAAGGTAAGGTAAGGCCCAGCAGGCAGGAGAGTGGGAGGAGAGGGCTTTGGGATCTTCACTTACAATGGTCTTGGAAGCCCCAACATGCCAGATAAGATGGAGGAGGGAAGGGTGGCAGATGTTCTTCTAAACCACAGGCTGAAACAGCAGCTGCTGAGGGGCTCTGCTACACCCTGGGGGTGAAGACTTTTCTCCAAGCCTCTTCCCTGCTTTGCTTTCATGCTCCATTCTAGGAAAAAATGCAAGCAGCAGTGGAAAGCAAATTTCTGCAGCTTGTGAAGAAGCAAAGAAACACAGACTCGACATACCGTACCTATAACACAGTCAGGGTGAAAATTCCCAGCTTGCAATTTGTCCTTCCATTTAACTATAATTCAGTAAATAACGTAACTGAAGCTGTACCAGTACCGCTTCCCAGTGCACAGCTGCTATTCTTTACAGATTCAGATCTGAAACACCACAATTTGCATTAAACGGAGCAAAAATTTGAGTTCCCCTCTTTGACATATCACAAATCTTCATACGTAATAATTTGTTATTTGCTGAAGATGAGTTTTCAGTAATTTGCTTCAGCAGCAAACTGTAGAGAGGGCAGTGAATGAATAGAAACAAACAGATCATGTTCTGCGTGCCTGAAGAACTGAGCTCCTAAGAAAAAACGACAATCACTTTCACCTAACAAAGCTTATTTATGATTTTTTTCCTTAAGTCCATGCCCCCTCCAATCTTTACTACTTCATGCTTTATTTTCTCATATTATATGAGGTCTCTTACAAGTTTTACACTAAATCTCCCCTGCACATTGATACAAATACTGAATATACAAGGTTAAATACAAGTGCCTCAACAAAGAAAAGCTCTTGTCAGCTAAAGCTGCATCTGTACATAAATATAGCCACAAAGGAATTTGGTAGCATCTGGGAATGTAGATTAAAAATAAATTAAAACAATAGGCCCCATTGAATCATAGTGAGAGAAAAAATGAACTCGAGTCCTACTTGAGACCTAGCTGGTTTTTGAGAGAGCTAGGAGTGAGCCCAGGTACAGTTTTAGAAGACAGACCCAGGCTGGCTTCAGTTTTTGTGCATACCCAGGGAGTTCCAGGCAGCAGCATGCCAATACACAGAATTATCAGCACATCAAAGGCATTATATTTATCAAACCCCGCCACAGCACATTTACTAGCTGTATGATGGATGTTGTTGTAGCAAGCAAGGAACACTTTGATGTACATGGCCTTCTTTGATTAATGAGGGTTCTTGCTGAGAAGCTGCATATGGAGTAAATTACTCTTTTCAAAAATGGCTGATTTGCACTATTGTACTAATTATGTCACAAGCTCAGAGTCGGTTCCAGATTCAGTCACCCAAAATAAAGAAATAAGAATTCACATATACAGGTCACGCTTTTGTCACACACATGCATCAGCTCAAAATCCTAATTAAATTAACTTAGAGTTTCTTTCCTTCAGCAAAAAGAGAGTTCTGTTAAGTATTTCTTCCCTCCACTGAAAGTTTCTAAAAATCTAGTATCTAGCAACTAATTTGTTTCTTGGAAATGAATGCAATTCTTTGTGAATTCTATTGTATTTTTAAGAACAGTGTAAGAGCTCTGGAAGCATTTTAATTCTTCATACACAAAAAACAAAAAGGCAGAGGGAATGACAATGCACAAAGCGTGCCTCTTAAAAGCATTTTCTAGATTAATTCTATCAGCTGGTGAAAGACTAAAAAACTGTAGTTATTCCATTAGCCTCAACTCTCTAAGCATGTGCTGCCTTAAGCAATTTATCCACTTAGTTGTAACGACAACAAAGTATTTCTTTTAGAGCACTAAAGCAGTGTTACTTTCTTAAAATTTTGAACAGTAAATATTTCATCTTGTTAATTAAGTACGTTTCCAGACTTCAATTTGTTATTACAGGTGGCAGAAGCAGTACTTTGCCTAGGATCACAAGGGGTGCACAGATCAAACTCTCATTTGTATCACCGGGTGCATGAGCAAGATGAAAAAAAGCACAAACCCAGCATTCCTGCCCATGGGGTGAAATGATTTCTTAAGTGCACTTTCTGTTAGGAAGTTCAGATTTAATCCAACTTTGGTTTCATAATTCAACACTTTTACACAATACTTTGCTATAGTTGCATGACAGCATATTAATTCTCACACACACNAAAAAAAAAAAAAAAAAAAAAAAAAAAAAGAGAAAAAGCAATAGCCCATATAAACCAAATGGCTTAGGCTATAAAGTATCACAAGATACCCTGTAATATCACACACCAAGCTCCAGTTTTAAAAGCCTTCTCAAAGTTGGATGTGTTACATTCAGGTGAGTGAATGCTTAATATGTTAATCTAACAAAGAGGTTTGCATCTGCAGGGGCTTGGTGCTGGAGCAAGTGCAGAAGGCAACGAAGCTGGTTGAAGGGCCTGGAGAATAAATCTTATGACGAGCCATTGAAGGAGCTGGGATTGTTTAGTTTGAGGAAGAGGAGGCTGAGGGGAGACCTCATCAATCTCTACAACTCCTCCTTGAGAGGGACATTGTAGGGAGATTGGTGCTGGTCTCTCCTCACAGGGAATTAGTGATAAAACAAGAGGGAATGGCTTCACGCTCCAACAGAGAAGCTTTTGGCTGAGCATTAGGAAAGAATTTTTCCCAGAAAGAGTGGTCAGCCCCTGGAATAAGCTGCCCAGGGAGGTGGTGGAGTCCCCATCCCTAAATGTGTTTCAGACTGGTTGAGATGTGGTGATGGGGGATATGGTGTAGGGGAGAACTTTGCAGAGTGGGGCTGAGGGTTGGACTCAATGATCCCAAGGGTCTTTTCCAGCCTGAAAAGATCCATTCAGATCCATCTCTGATCTGATGCATATTTGGTTTCACCTTGCTGGAGCACTCAAGTTTCCATGGGCTCCAGCCAGCCAGCTCACAGAGATCTGAACCAAAGTCAAGGGGTGCCTTGTGTTTAAGTAGATTAAATAGAGTCCTGTGACCTGTCATTTCCTAAATGTTTGACTTTGCACAAGCACGCTGTGCATATCGTCAGCACGCAATAACTGAGAGAAGCCAGCCACATTGCCGCTCTTCTCTGGAGATTCTACCCAGATTTCTGAATTGCTGCAAGGAAGAGAAAGGAAACAGATTCTGTGAAAGGAATACGATTCCCGTAGCAGCAATAAGATTGCTTTCAATTTTTTCCCCCCAGCAGTCTTTCATTGAAAGCAAGTTCTTCAAGTATATAAAATGCTATTAGGTTTCCTGAAAACATAATCCAGAATTCCTGCTCTATCAATAAAACACCCAATTTAGATGTCTCCAAATTGCTTAGAAGGTAGCAAGTCACAACTTTCACAGCTCCTCTGAAAAAACATTTCTTTCACCATAGAGCAAGTTGAAAAAATTTTTTTCTAAAACCGTATTGGATTTGATAGTAATATCCACAAGGGGAAATAACGGGGAGAAGGAGTTGAAGAAGAAGGACATTCAGATATTTGACAGGTCTCCCTGGATGTGCTTCTGAAAGGTTAGGAGCTCGCTCTGGGAAACTGGCGCTCACAGTGAAATATAGCACTGTCACTGGACAGCCCACAAGGAGTTCCATGGACTTGCTCAAGATTTCTGTAAAATGTCACATATTAGCACCAAAATAATTCTGGGCCTATTAACAAACATATCAAGCAGGTGGAGTCATAGAACGTGTCACATTAGAACAGTCAGAATGCTGCTCAGCTAGGAATTCTAGGCAGACCAAACATTATTTCGGTACTGTTAGTACAGAAAAAAATCCCAGTAGAAACAAGGACTGCACATTAAGCAAGACTATTCTTGGCTCTCTTTTTGGTGCAGTTTCACTAGCTGCTGCTTCTAGATCTCCTGAATCTGAGTAAATTTGGAATGCATTACATTTTAAAAGCATTTAAAACATTGGCAATTAGCTAACACACAGAGGCAAGATTTTATATTATCTACCAATGTAAAACCAAAATCCAAAGCCTGAGTAAGCTGAAGTTGTTCAAGACTCTTTGGAACACCCCTGAGGTTTGCTCGGTTTCTCCTCCATGCACAAGCACAACTCCCCAGAACAGCCAAGACAACTCAAGCTCCTACTTTTAGGAGAGCTCAGTACAGAACCTGACTGTTTCAAGTTCCTCCAGATGGAGAACAGCTATACTAATTAAGAACAGCCATGTTATAATGTGGGTTTAGGTTTGGTTTAGAAAAGCATTTGGAATGCTTAAAGGTTTGATTTAAAGCCAGAATCTGAACTAAAAGTAATGCAGGTACTTTCAATATGACAGTAATACAAGGCTTCTACCTTCTGGTCAGTCATATTGAGAATTTCTGTATCAAGTTGTTAAGGCTAACAAACAAACAGGTTAAAATGTTATATGAAAGCCTTGCTTAAATTTCAAAAGAAAAGAATGGTTCTTATTCACCATAATTGAAATCTTCATCCTCCATTTTCTCCGACTTCCTTCCAGCCTTAGAAGCTATGAGCAATGAAGACCATGTTGTCTGCTGTAGATGACAGGTTTTTTCCCTGAGAATTTTCCAAAAAGAACTGCTTTGTTTGGAATTCTGCCCAAGTCAAAGTTCAAGATTTCACGTGGTTCTGATTCCTAAGCCAAAAATACCTGTCCATGAAAACTTTCTTGTTACTTTATATAATAAAACTACATGGTGCCAATCCTTTCGTTGTTTCCCAAGAAATTCTACCATTAATTTCCTACATCAGGTAATAAATTAGTAAATTACTTTCCAAAGCAAAATTGGAAATACTACTGAGGTATGTCCTCAGACTATAATATCCTCTGTAGAGAAATGTCTTATTTCCAACCTTATTCTTGTATTACAAACATTTCAAATAAAAGAAAAGAAACCATGAAGAGCACAAGTTTTGTTAGAAGGCAGCTATGACTTGTTCTTAGCCCACTAAACCAACAAAATATAAAACATGATAGACAAGAGGATCCAGTGCTGACCTCACATCAACTGTAAACTGCTGGATCTGCCCGCTCCCTCCAAATCACTCATTTGGCTTCAGGGCATTTTAAATAAGCCTTCAATGCTGGAATTGCTACTGTACAGCTGGAGAATAGCAAATGCTAAATTTGAAAGCAAAAGATAAAAGGAAGTTGGGTGACTGCAAGCTGTTAAATGTAACAATGGAACAAGTTCTAAAGGGAGAAAAATCAATGATAATAGTTTAGAGGATACTCCCTAAATATATCGGGACAACAAAACTGTAAATACCGAGAAGGAAACAATTGACACCTGAAAGCAGTTACAGCAGACAAGTAGGTATAAATTAACTACAGGTTTGGACCAACGATTAGAAAGGGTTTTTACCAATTAGAGCTGCAACAGTCCAAAACAGCTTTACAATTAACAACAACAACAACAAAAGAGTACTGTGAAGATGGCATGCGCTACTGAGGAGTGATGCTGGGATTGCAGCCCCTACAGCAGCAAAGGACTAGACTCAAGAACTCAGGAGGCATCCTCCAGTCACATGCTCCAGATTATCATCCATAATTTAGCTCAGAAACATGGTTCTGGCTGCCTACCAGTTAAGTATAAAACTCTGCCTCTCATTAGGAGTGGAATTATTTTTGAGGACAGAATTCTATCTTGTAGTTGTCATGTGTATTCATAGCAGTTCTGGTGAGTAACAAGTGTGGTACGTGGCACACATTTTAACATGATAGTTAGCAAGACTGAGGTTTTAACAATCATAATGAGTACTTATAGGCATGTGGTCTGAAGGAAAAATAAAGGGAAGATAACATGGGAACTTTCAAGATGCGGGAAAACAAGCATCTCATCCAATTTTTTTTACTTCTTTATTTTTTTTGACATACTGGAGTGAAACTGTCAAGTCCAGCACCTAACCCACAGAGGAGGAGTCTGAACATGTCTTATTTCCTTCTGGACCTTCCAATGAAACTGTTAATGCTGCGGCTGTAGAACTGGAATCACAAAGAGGCAGCAAGCAGCCCAGCAACCAAGCGCAGGACGAAGCGCAGGGCTGCCCTTGGCATCACCACACTGGCAGTAAGGGTGGCCAGGCACAGCAGGGCACCCCTAATGCCACCGCCTGTTTTTTCCAGGCAAACTGATTATTGCCTAGCTCTGATCATGACGAATGAATAAGCAAAAGATTGAAACCCTGCCTAATTAACGTCTTTCCCAAATATTCCCACATCAGGAGAGTCCCAGCAGCATCACACATCTCCCACACAGCTCAATTTGCTATGATGAGAAGTGCAAGGGGGTTCCTGCTTCAGCTCCTGAGACTTAGCCTAGCAAAGACCTGGGCTTCCTTCCAGTCCTGCAACGAAGTTAATAAGGGCATTTACAGTTTACAGACTACTTCCACTTGCACTGACCATTGTAAGCCTCAAGCAAAGCTGTCATGAGGCTTTTGTAGGGGAAACCTTAAGGGCTTTGGTTAAGGCTTGTTGTCAGAAAACTGCTTGAAATGAATTCAAATCACCAGGCTTCCCTACTGAAGGTCAAATGCAACATTTGCAGCTGGAATTGCCAACACAAGAGCAAAATGAGGGGAAAAATAAAGACCTGTCTGAGAGGAAGACAGTGGCTGCTTTGTTAGCGCTTTGCCCGCAGCTGGGGAAGAAGGGGAGCAAGATGGCAGGCATGGCTGCGAGAGGGGACAAGCAGAGCCACGGGCTGCCTGTCAGAAAGGCGACACTGTGAACCTTCTATCATCAAAACAGCAGTTAGCCCAAATGGCTGAATCCAGCTGAAGGGCTGAGGGGAGAGTCAGCCTGTGCCAACACTGCAGGAGGGAGCGGGCCCGACCATCTCCTCCCTCCTTTCTGTGCCTCACAGTGGGCAGGTTGTCTCCTGCTGAAGGGAAATTGCCTCATTCAGCAGGATGAAGGGGAGCCCTGACAGCTCCTGGCAGACACCCACTAGGCACCTCCATTGCTACCATCTAACAGCCCCTACCATACCTTCACAGAGCAGAAATCGTGAACTACCACCCCCATGTTGCTCTCCTGCCCCACAGCATATGGCTGAGGACATCCTGTAGCTCGTGAGGGTTCCCGATGAGCCAAGGTGTCCTAGATGAAGTGCTGTGTGGTATGGCATGAACGTCTCCACTCATGGCTGAAGAGGATGGCATAACGTTTTTCCTCCTGCTTTATACCACGACAGGCTGCTCAGGCAGTTGAGTGACTTCCAGAAAGCTCCAGCTGGCTTACATAATTTCTGGCCTTCGTTTGCCCATACTGCTGTCAGCAGAGAAGGTCCCTTTACACAAACTTCAGCTTGCAGAAGGGGCATCAGGAAGCCAGGAGTGGATCAGCAGGGTCCATTGAGAGCCCCAAACAAGCTGGTGAAGCAGGCCCAGTGTGTCTGCAGAGGGACCCTGTCCTGGAAGGCTCAGAGGAGTCACAGTGCAGGGCTGGTGGCAGAGACCCCACATCACAAGTCAGGACCAGCTGGCTGGGGCTGAGCCTCCCAGGTCCTCAGAGAGGCAGAGGGTGAACAGGGCCAAGTGAGGCTGCACAGGGCCACCCAGACCCATCAGTACCCGTGGGGCAGGCAGCTCACAGCTCTGACAGCCTTCCTCAGCTTCATTATCGATAGCTCATGAAAAAAAATAAAAAATTATCTACCACACTTACTGGAACCTATCACTTTGCATTGTTTCTTAAATAATCCATCTTTTGGGCTCAGCTCTGACTAAAGGCCCAGATTCAGGAAATTTTTCCTTTGTTCTACTCCAAATAATACAATTTTTTTTTTTTTTTAAAAAAAAGGCATTAAGAAAGACACGGCCAATTTTGTCCACTCAGAATTTCAGCCCTAGCAAATATATTTTTGGACATCGTTCTAGAACAGATACCTCTTAAGCATTTATCTGAATTTGTACTAAAAATCAAGGTTCTCATTTACAGTGAGCCAAGCTTTAAATCCTACAAAAAAATCAGATGTGTGGAAAGAGCAACAGAAAGTCCAGTATCTCTATGTGTCCGAGTGTGCTGACTCGGCAAACTGCTCACACCCCCACAAGCGAGTGAGACTAATAAGATCGGCCCCTGGGACCAGAATCAATCTATTAACCAATATGATCTGAAGACCTTGGGTCCTCTCTCATATTTTCTACAAATTGTATTGTTTCTTGTTGAAAGCAAAATCCTCATAACTATCTCGGGGTCACATCAGCATTTTTCATATTACATCGGTGCATGGTAAGAAACTAAAAGCATTAAAATTAAAGCAGACACTAGCTCATGAAGGTGAGGGGGGAAGGGGAGGTTGGAAAGACAGACAATTGATCGAAGTCAAAAATAAGAGGAAATGCATTTTGGCAGAAAATATTCTAGTAGTGAAAAAGCCCTAGAATCTGATTAGATTCTATTTAAAAGATACAAGGAAAAGTTGTATAGGCATTAATAGTTGCATTGAAAATTCCATATGCTATAGAGAAATTAGAGAGTAATATTTGAAATGTATGTACATGGAAGGATGAAAGCTAACTAGAAGCCAGCTCGTAACTTTGGTATCTCATAAGTAGTGCATAATTCAGCTGGCAAACCTACACACATGGGATCAGGGTAGCTGCTAACTACTCCAAGAGAAGAAGCTTCTGTTCAGAATGCAATATTTAAAGCGGCTGGAAAGAAGATGGAGAGAAGAGTTATTTCCAAAAGACCAAAAGTTAGGCTTATAGTTTTGAACTTGAAAAGCCTATAGGAAATTTCCTGAAAAATCATACATGAATGATGCCAGATTTTCACTCGCAGTGAAGAGTGCCAGTTGATCATGATCCTGAACATAAACATTTAAGAACCTCAGAATAATAGTAAATGCCACAAAGAATGCACAAAGCAAACACTTTTGATGAGAAATCACTATAGTCATTCAACACAAAATAACTGCTTAGAAATACCCCAAAAAGAACATCTGAATCTCTCGTGTTTGTCCAGGAACTTCCCAGAATAACCTTTCAAGTAAAACAGTGTATTTCCCCTGATGACAAGGGTTGCTCTTCCCTCTTCCCCTTTTCTTTTTTTTTTTTTTTTTAAA
>VXBW01003042.1:925440-940889 GCA_013400375.1 Thinocorus orbignyianus
AAAAAAAAAAAAAAAAGAGTTGTTATCTTATTTGATGAGTTTTCAAATATGGAATGTTTGAGGTCATGCATAACCCCTTTTATCCATTTCAAAAGTAACTATAATTATTAGCAATACTGTGATGCCAATAATAAAACACTGAAAGGTATGACTGACATGACTAACACCTCATTTTTCCATAACGGTTTCAAACTCCTTGTTATTTCACTGCTTGTCTTCTTTTTTGTTCCCCAGTTAATACCACTGCATGCATTCCCATAGAAGAATGAATGACTCGAATGTCCTTCTCTTTGGTAGTAATAAGTAGGAAACAAAAAAACAGACTTGATCCATGAATGGGTCGAATTAAGGAAACTGAGTGAAAAGAGAGGTGGGGGACTTAGTCTGGAGTTCACAGAAACCATGTCAAAATTCCCATTTTGATGGATTATAGCTTAAACAGATGGAAGATTAGCTCCACCCCATTCCCAAGGCAGTATGCAAACATGCAGCTTCAGAGAGTTGTTCATAATTTATGACAGCACTAACAAGAATAGAATTAGTTATAGTAAAAGACAAAGCTAGGATTTTCAAAAAAGAAGGTAATTCTATTTGAACCTGGCAGCCACTTCACTGGTCAGCAATCATTGGCTTTTATTATTGATATTCAGTTCAAGGTTAGCCAGGAAACTATTTATTTTTGTATTTTCTCTCTGTAGTTCCTGCCTAGTATCTCCACGCACAAAAATCCAGGAAAGAAACTTCATTTTACTTACTCAAGTAGCCACAGGTTGCCTTGAAACAAAGTAGCACTTTCTGTAGCACAGCATTTGTTTTCCTTTTATAGGAACCAGAGCCTAAATATCACATTTGGCTACGCTGCCCTTTTGCAAATAAAACCTGGAGGAATGAGAGGAACAGATTCTGTAGTTAAGGGCTCTACAATGCCTGCAGTAACACCAATCTACGCGTCTTACTGAACTGTGCCATTTAGCAAAGGGCAGACAGAGGAATAAGTAAGAAAAAAATAATCATGCTACATCCAAGCTTACTTAATTTAAAATAAAATAATAAAAAAATATCCCAAGACACAAAACTGGATGTTTTCTACTTCTTGCTGCTTTATTTTTAGTAACCTCGTAGCCATTGCATGGGCTCTGTCAGCTTAGTTGTTCAACTCAGTTTTTGAATCTCACAAATAAAATTCACATCATGTTCAAGGAACATTTTATGAAATAAAAAAAAATAGACTTTATCAATTAAATGTTATTCCCCTTTTCACCTCACAGGTGGCCTGCAGCTTGAAAGCCTATCTGCCTCTCTCCCAAGACTTGCTCCTCTCTAGAGCAAGTTTCTTAGTGCCCGGCGTGGGGTTAGTCCCATTGGAGACAAGTCCTTCTAGGAAGCAGTACGGGCCTGACCTCGGTCCCTGCGTTTGTTCTAGAGGGTGCATCACACCATCAGTGTCCTTACTGAAGAAAAGGAAACTACCAAAAAACTAGAAAGAAGTGACAAGACCTACGAAGATTCAAAATAGAGCGGTCCAGCTGGAGCAGAGTGCTGAGCTGGGTCCCTGTGCATGGAACATATTCGCAAAAAATGCCATTTCTATAAATTCAGATAGCAACAGATTTACACAAAAAGCAAAGCCTTGGAGGCAAAGAAAACCATCTTTTTGTCTCCCACCCCTTCTAATAATACCAAACACCAAAGTTTTATAATACAAAAATACTTTTTAAAGTTTCCAATATAAATCAGTAACTACTAACATTAAAAATTATTCTCATAGAAACAAATAAATAGCACTCAGCTTAGATTTAGTCAGAAACCAGAAGTGTCCTGCCTCCCTTTGTGGTGACACACACACGCTCTGCCTAACCCCTGCAACAGAGGATCTCTTACACAAATTTCAGCCTTAAAAGCCACATAATAAGCCCAATTATTAAGCATATCATTTCAAATTGAACTTCCCAGGGAGCTCTCTTTCACTTTTTATAGCCAGTAATGTGAAATAGTCCAACTTCGGGATATCATCTTCCTCAGAATTTTGCAGAATCCTGGTATCTTTTGGAGCACTGATTCTGTTTTATCTTGAACTTCCATTTTCAGGAAGGGGAAAAAAAAAAAAATTAAAAAAGTAGTAATTGTCATGTGGTGTCTGCTCATTACCCTTCTTGGAGCTTCAGCTGATCTCAGCTGCATGATTTTTGAGAGGCAGTACCATCCACTGCAGTGGCACAACTCCTGTCTTACACCTGGGTAAATCAGGTCAGCCGCTTCCCGTAATGTAATTCTCATTAATCTCACCTCTCTTATCTAACGCAGGAAATTAAAATGTCTAGTCCAAAACCTCAGAGGACTATGGCCCCCTGGCTTTTAGCTCCATGCCCCTTGTCTCCAGAAACACTTCAGAGGGGAGCTTGGTAGCTCCCCTTTGCAGGGGCCACTGGGAAGCAGCACGTTCCTGGTTTTACAGGTTGAGGTGACTTACGGTGGGCAAAGAGCCCCAATTTATGTTCTCCTGTAAAAAGGCCGCCTACTTCCCAGGAGAGAGGCAGTTTTTAAAGACAGTTTTCGCTGTTTCCTCAGCCTGCAGATGGGTCAGTGTAGTGAAAATAAAATGATTACACCGTGTGCGATCGTGTGCCTTTTCCCAACTAAAACCTCTGTCGTCTATTTTAGGAGGTCTCACATGTCTCTTAGCTGTCACTTCTGATAAGCTTACAACTGTTCTGAGGACATTGTACTACTGTATCTCCCTCCACCAGATCCGGCACTGCTGTTTTTTCCCCTCCTTCTTTGCACGAGTTACCTTAGGTGCCAGGAGAGTTCCCTTGCAGAATTTATTGTAGTGATCTTAATTAAATTAATATTCCTGAGTGCAAGGCTACTGGGATCTGAGGCTCGTATGAGGTTCATCGACTTTCACTTAGAGGGTAAAGTTTCCAGTTTTCACTCTCACGAGGCAATATGAAAAATTTATGACAGAAGCAGGAGAACTCTTGCTAGAGGCAATGACATCCCTGTGCAATTAAAACACTTTCAAGTGTCTTTTTTTCTTCCCTTCTCCTTCCACTCATCTTCGAAAACAATATACGGAGCAACTTTATTCTGCACCGTACATTTTTAACTGAAAGATCTGTAAGCAGTTGACAAATTATAACCTGATCATAAAAAATTCCTTACAGTTTGAAATGTAACATATTGTACAAGGTTATGGCCAGATGGTAAGGAGCTTTTTTCTGCCTTTTTTTTTTTTTTTAAATTATTTCTTTAAGAAAACCAGTTCTCAAGCTTTCAAGCAGCAGAAGAAAGTCCCTCCACAAATAGGAACAGAAACCCTGCCTTGCACTCCTAGGGAGATCACAGCTATTTTACTGAACCCCTTAACAAGCAGTTGGAGACAAGGGCACAGCTGAACACGAGGGCTCCCAACATTCATTTATGCTCTTTACTTCCAGTGGGAGATGACTCCTCGTGCAATCCTGGGAGCCAGGCTGCAGTATTTAACCACACCACACAGTGTCATCCAGCTGTAATCTGTGCACAAACAATAGCCCTTTTAGGGAACCAAACGTTCAAAGCAGCAGGGAGACTGCCCCACACTCTTGGAGCTACGCTTTTGATTCTGAGCAGCTCCAGGATGGGATGCCTTTGAAGAAAACTTCTTTATTCTCTCTTATTTTGCACAGCTGTGTAAGTGAGAGCTTTGGGGCAGTCAGCCTCTTTGTAAACTAACATTCAACTATTGCTATGCCTGCAAACTATGGGGAATAAAGAAACAATAAATACTTAATAACCAACAGAATGCAATGGCTCTTTCTTACCTCACCAGAGGACATAATTTTTTTGCAAAGTGCATTGCAGAGCACTCTGCAGTAACCAGAGGTAACTGTGTGACTTGGAAACAATGGAGACTATTCTTTCAATGACCATGTATAATTCCCCTTAACAGCATGTGCCCCGAGAGAAGAATTTGCTTCAATATCCCATGCTTAATTCCAAATACGCTTTGTTATTGCTGGATAGTTAACGCTACTGCAATGCAGTAGTCTTGCAAAGAAAATATTTTTTGTTATTCCTGAAATGGGTAAATAATAAAAAAATGAAAGCTATAATTTCTTAGACTCGCTTCAGAATTTAGACCCGAGCGGTGTAGATAATGTAAGTATTACAGATACCCACCAGCTGATCTAAAAAGCAGAGCTACATCCTGTTAAATGCTGTTTTACTCTGATCACAATGGCAGTAATATAAACAGGTCTTGAATTATAGTCATGGAATGTTGCACATGATGAAAGATTATGAGTCTAAATTCACTTTCGTCCTAAGGTAAATCTGTTGATTTGTGTTTGGAAAGCCTTAAAAGAAACCCTTCTTCTATGCTCATATTCACTTTACCTGTCTCTGCTCTGCCACCACTTCCCTCCTCCTCCCTCTCACTGTAAATCCAATCTCTCTTGGGGCAACGTTTCACAATGGGGATTGTGGGCAGCACCACCTCAGAGACCCAACTGAATAAACAACCCACTCCTCCATCCACAGTCACGAGGCCCATGGACCCGTCCTGTGACAAGGGCAAAGCTCCTCCAGTCCGAAGAGACAACTGAGGAGCAGACAGGCTCTGCTTTGCCAAGCAGCAGGAGTGACCATACACTGCTTGGACCCAAACCACCCCTGTGGGCTCAGGCCACCATGCTCTTCGTCAGGTCAATAAGCCAGCTCCTGAGGGAGCACTAGTAAGTGCTCAAACTCTCATTTAAATGCCTTTTGACTGTTGTTAGAAGAAGAGTTTGTGCACCTCCTGAAACTAGACAGTGAAACATCCTTGGTATGTACAAGATTAACAGCGCTACAAAAGCAAAATGTTGTTTATCACATTAAAGAGCAACATCTCTCTGTTCCCTTTTCCTGCTGCAATCGACTGACGTCCATCTGTTACCTCTCACCATACATTTTGATCGGTTGCTCTCAAAGCAGTGAAGGCCTTTTCTAATTTTCACTACCACACAGGCCCTTTTCTCATTCCAGACTGTAAGTCCTAAGGCTTAACTCCTCTGGAAATAACCAAGCACAACACCCTCCAAAACTTGCCTACCTTGGAGCCGCTTTCTCAGTGTTCACGGCACATATGTGAGGAAAAAAGCTCAGCACCAGCTAACACCTCTTGCTTCCCAAGGTAGAAGCTCCTCCTTCAAGAGGCTTTCTTCTTGATTGTCCACAGCTGCACTGACTAATCCACTGATTCAGGTGTGTAAGGCTTTCAGGTGTTATGTAGGACTCTAAGAGAGGGCAATAACTCTTAAGTGAGATATATAAGAAGACATATAGATGTTCTTCAAGGCACAGCTAGAGGAAGACAAGGCTCCTAAGTACAAATGTCTTGAGAAAAGATCTCCAGGATGGGGCCTACGAGCACATAGGGACAGGAATATATAACATGCCACTGGTAAGAAGAGGGTATTTTTGAATCTGTGCTTCAGGCTGGAAGAGGGTGGCCTCCAACAGGCACCCCCAGCTCCTGGCAGAGAGGGAAGGGAACAGAGCTTTTTGGATGCAATTTCAACAGCTGAAGCAGAGTGAATCACAACTCAAGCACCACATTTGGAGGAAAGCAAGAAAGGGGCAAGCTCTGAGTATAACCGATTCCCATCTCTTTTTCTCACATCATGTACAACAATCAGATCAGTCAGAGCTTTAGTTTAAACATATGCACAAAAGGTAACATCTGATGTATTGATCTGATTGTTCATGGTATATGCTATAACTATATTGCATTGCAGTATGCACAGCAGTGCTAAACTCTTCAATTCATACAAAAAACCTGTGCAATGCACAATTTCTAAAGCTGTAAAGGTTTCTTTACGCATTCTTAAATGCATAAAGAAATGGCGGGGGGAAAGACTGCATTAATGACTGTTAGTGTCACAAGTAAGCTGAAATGTCAGCTCACTGGACAGGAAAGAGACAACTGGGATATTGCCTTTTTTTGAATGCACCAAAGTACTACATTTACCATCTAGAGTAATCTCAAACCAGTTCTAACCACGCTCCTACTACAAAGACACACAAAGACAAGCAGAGATATCAGCTCAAAGCTGAATTTGGAAGAAAAGGATCACCACCGGATAAAGTAACTCATTAAGGTATAGATGGAGATGGCAACAGAAAGTACAAAAACCAGCAACTCTTCTGCTATGTCTAGCACGTCCCTGCTCACACTCCATGTTTCCGTGCAGTGCGAATTGCTTTGTTTATCACAAATTCAGGAAGATTTTGTGTAAATTTTTTTCCCCCATAAAATAGAATTCGTATAACCAAACTCTCAATGTTTCAACATCATCTCCTGCATTGTAAAAACAAAGACGGCGCTTTAAAACACAACACAGAACAGCTCCTCTTTAAAATACCCTCACCTGGATGTTATCATGCCCTCAGCTTGAGGCAATCAAGCCTACCACCTCCAGTAACCAGGTAAATTCAGCAGCTCTATTCAGCAAGCTCTGTGCTAACCTCAGCTGAACACACAGACACACAACAGGAAGTGTTTCAACTGCTTTCAAAGTCTTTATGTCCCAAATCAGGAAAATCTGAGGTTAGAGCAGCAGATTGGTGGAAAAAGTCTGAATTCACATACCTCTGTCATGGAAGTCATGGAAAATCTAACAAATCATGCAACTTTGCCATGCTTTAATGTTTCTATGCAAACGTTGAATCCCGTATTACTTTCCCATCACAAGGACTGATGAGGATAACTGCTTTAAAGCACACAAGCAGCTCAGATAACACCGTAGTCAGGAACTACACCAAATAAATAAAGGATAATTGGACAAAACCTGAGATAGGCACCTTCACTTCTTCTGACATTCCTTCCCCAGCCAGTGGACAGATTAACTTCAACAGTTGCTGCAGCCTAGTTAACAAAGGCAGGAATTTGGGGCACCAAGGGCAATTGATACTGCATTATATATTTTGCCAATTTAGCCTCAGTGAAGAAATCTATATTCCCCATCTGCACGGTGTTTTGCTAACACAGCATAAGACAAATAGTAACCACCAGCTGTAATAAGTGAAGTGAGGGATGAAGGAATTCATGAAGTTCAGGATAGTTTCCCAAAGGTCAGAAGCTCACATCACCAAAACAACACTGGGGAGAGCTGGGACTTCACTGTGAGAGCAAATACAAGCCCAAATGGAAAAATCCTGTGTGAGAGAGTGTATCGTAATTGGTGACATGAAAAAAACCCTCTCTTCTTAAGGCAGAAGAAATAGACAGGATGATGGAGGTCATAAAAGGCATCTTGCACTGTAACTGACCTTGAAACCCTCCTTTTCTCTCAGCCTGATTAAGGGAAAAATACTTAGTTAGATATTCCCTTTGACCTCCACATGGATAAGCACCAGAAATAAAAATAAAATAAAATAAATTATTTTTAAAATATATATATATAAAGGAGGAGGAGAAGAGGAAGAAAAAAATCATTATGAGCTGTCTTCAGTTTAACCAGAATGTTACAGTGAATAGGTTTATGAAACCTCCAGCAGGGAAGAGCACAATTGCTCCCGCAACAGCAGAAGTTGCTAAATTTTAGTGTACTGTTACTTTCTTAGGTGTCATATAACAAAGAGAAAATGCAGAAGGTGTTCTTTCTGTCCAAGGACAGTACTTGTATTAGAGTGTAAAAATTACTCACCTGAAATAAACTCATCTGATCTAATATAGTGGTTGTGACAGCAATCACAACCATACACTATACAAGAAAATATAGAAGCCGCCACACATGTAGGAACAAGAATAAATATGGATTACAGGAAGCCTCTCTTCCCATCTCCCTCAGCAAAAAGATTTATGCTCTGAAAGAAGAGTTTACATCCTGTCAACCCTTTTTGGTTAAAGTATATGGTTTTAAAACTACACAAAATCAGAAATGTGTAAATTTTCTTGATAAATAGCCCAGTCAGCTTAATGAGCACTGGTAAATTCCTGTTCTTGCTGGTATCTTGTAGCAGAGAGTTCCACGGGGAAATTTCATGTTCTATGAAAACTCAGGCCAGCTCTTGACTTCTCCCTCTCTCTTTTCTCTCTTCCTTACATAGGTACATATATATATTCTCATTGAAACGGCTGCATGACTCTGTCTGACAAAAATGAGATGGATACCAAGATACAGAAATCGGGGGTAGGGAAAATAAGCAGATGGTCTTGCTTTACTATGCAGGTGCCGTTCAGCAATTTTTCCCACCAGTGAAGCTGCTGTATTTTGCACAATGTTTTCCCAATTCACTAGACAATCAGGAACAGAACAACATGAATGCTCTGTTCTGCTACGATGTGCTGAGACAGCAGGTTATCACTGGTGACTCTGAAGCTTGCTGACATCTGACATGAATTCCTGGCATGCTGACTTTTTAAAAATCGATGGGGACAGACCTCAGAGTAACAGAAATAGCTGTGAAGTTTAACACTGCTGAAACTGTTCAGGCTTGATTGGCTGGCGAACATGGAAGGTCAGAAAGAGGAGCACTGGATCCTCATCAGTAGGAACAGAAGCAGATTATTATAGAAAAAAAATCACCCTGAAGTTTCATAGCTTACTGTTCCTGTGAAATAGTCGAGATCAGGAGATGCATAATGTGCAGCAGACCTCTTCTTTATTAATACAACCTTAAGCTAAGGATGAAAAATGTATATTGGCATACAGAAGGGCTCAATGGAGTGTTATAAAGCCATTGCTTGACCTCCATTTTTGATAATTTTAGAGCCCTTAAAACTTCTGTTAAAGGAAACACTTTAGCCACAGCCAGATTGTTGATTCCAGTAGAATTTCACTCTTTGGACTGGAAGTAGCGAGGGAACTGTTAAACTGCAGGACAGAAGCACATATAAATTTTAAGTTTTACTTGAAACATAGATGTAATCTTATTACTTGACTTGATGAAAAAAAAAAAAAAAGTCACTTTAACCTAGAACAAAATACACACTAAAACCTGCTAACCACTTCACTACAGTATTGATTAAGTGCAATTATTTCTCATTTGTCCTGATCGTTCATACATGTTAAAAAGTCCCGCATAGACGGAAACACTGTTGAGTCAATGAAAACTTAAAGGGAGGTCAGCAAAATTGTCTGAAAAACTTTGAGAAACACAAAAAAAATTTGTACCTTTCCTTTCTAAGTGCAATTGCGAATAAATAACAATATAAAAACCATAAATGTTTATGTAATTGTAAAAACTAGCTAAAAGTATGCTTGACAAATGAAAAAATAGTTATGGCTGCATAGAATAATATGTCCCTAGTACCTTCCATCCAGGTGATCTGAAAGCTTAGAGATCCACTCGACATACAACTCACATTATGTTGCCCAAAATATCAGAAAATTTCCAGCTTAACTACAAGACGAGTTAGCAACATGAGGTCCCATCGCTGAAGAGATCTTCCACGGTGGTATGAGATACAGTGGTCTTGGTGCTATGAAACTACATTAATTCAACCTCATGACAACATTCTTACTTTGATTATTCAAAAATACGCATTGATGAAAATAATCAGACATTAAGAGACAAAGCAAGTAGTTCTTAACACAGAGTCAGGCCCTCTCTGCCACTCATTCTGCTCTGTGCTGGAACCAAAGGCCGGATCCAGATGTGTGGGACAGCCAGCTGTGGTGGATGNGGACACAGTAATCATTTTCAAATGATTCACTCAGTGATAACCGTTTTGCAAGATATCTATGCATGTTTGTCTTAATTCATGGTTTAGTCTTAGACTATCAGATTTCAGAAGGTTCTGGATACAACAGACCAAAATATGAAATCAATGCCAGATATTAAAAAAAAATTAAAAGTTAAACTGACTGATTAAGCACAACAATAATAATCACTCTCTATTGTGTAGTGACGGGCAAGAACACGACACCCTAGGCAATATCTTCCTGTTCATTTTTAGAAGAACCAGCCATCCTTTTTGAATACTTAATTCAACACATTCACTGCAAAGTTTGTGGAATATGTACATGTCCTGCATCTCCAATGTCCCTGCAGAGCCTTTTGATTCCTCCTTAGCCATTTTTTATGGTTGAATCCCTAGTGCCAGACACTTCAACTAATTAGAGCATTACTTCCTAGCATGGTTATTTCTGGAAATTAGAACAATTCACTGCCTCTGAAATATCAAGCTCCTCTCTCAGATGTTATGCCTTGTACTAAAACAAAGATATATTTATGGCAGACATCATTGAAATATAGCACAAGGAAAAAAAAGAAAAAGAANTCCTGTCCAAGGGCAGCACAACAGCAGGACTTTCTGCCCAGACTCTCCGTAGCCCTACAGAGCTTTGTGCCCTGGCCCTACATCCTTCCTCTTCTCAAGGCAGACAAAAACCAGACGAGGCCCTGGATCACTCTCAGCTGTCATTCACAAAACAGCAGAAAGATGCATAAAGTGCACTCCTAAGAACTTTTTTTGCTAGATATGAGGGGAGAACATATACAGTGGCAAACAGAGTGAGGATTGACAAGTGAAAAGATGCTGCAGAGAAGGGTATTTAACTGTGCACTGTGTCTGTGATGGAGGAGGGGCTGCAAGGCCCAAAAAGGAGATCGAGAGTTAATACTCTGGCAGGCGGGGAAGACAGAACAGAAATAAAGAAAGTGTAACTCCCTGCTGCAACTCACCAATTCTCTTCCAAAAATCAACCAAGAATGACTGACCACTTCTAGCCTGCATCCACCTTTTCTTTTTTTCCCCGAAAGCTTTTTCAGACTTGCTCTTGGACCTCTGATAATATCCAAATCCCTAATCAAAGTCCTGCAAAATCTCAGCCTGCAGTGAACTTGTTCCCCCCAAAAGTCAGTGATCTCACCCAGGCTTACTCTCATCTCTGAAACCTATTTATCACCATAGGACCCTGTGCAGTTGACCCAACAACGAAGGCAAACCAGCCCGTTTTTGCGTTCATGCGCGAGGCAACAGCATTCAGCTTTGCCTGTGTAACTGAGAAGACTCGAATTGATTCTGCTGGTGAATGTCCTGGCAAAGGGAAAATCCAAAAGGAAAGCACAAATTGCTCTACTTTGTTTCATAAAACATCACATCTGCACACCAGTGGCATGGCGAGACATAAAGTACCATCAGTATCCCACAAAGGTGTTCTTATATGGAGGCAGATGGAAACCAGAGGGCAGAAACTGGAGAGGGCTGAAAGCTTTTTCATCAGTATTTTTCAGTGAGATCTTGCTCTTACAGATTAAATAATGGCATCGTGCTTTAGAATGCAAGTGCTATAATAATAATATAAATACATTTTACTGAAACTGAGTTAAAAAAGGACACTGATAAGTGTTTTTATACAGTTTCTGATGTAGGCATTTCACTCTTCATTGACTGTATAATAACCTCTCAACAGTTTGAAAATAACATGTCTTTCTCTACTTGTTCTCTCTTAACACTTAGTTGGTAAACATGGTTTCTGCAGCTATGGACCACAAGCCAAGATGGTAATGGGCTTCTAAATTCGATAGCAGTCAAAAGGTCTATCAATGGTAGAAACCAAGGTCACAAATCATTAGCTCATGTTCCTTGAACTGCTGCCTCTGCATTCAGACGGTTGTGGTCGTGTACTAGTAATATTTATTTCACTTCTCCCCTCAGTTGTCTTTTTAATTTTTCTGAAAAGGAAAACGAAAAGAAATAAATGTTTTTCCATATAATGCATAGAGTGACATGTATGTAAGCCAAATTCCGCGCTGATTTCTGATAGCACGGCATGTAGGGTGCCTGTTCCAACAGGGCAGTATAGGTTCAGAATGCAACAATCCAACTCTTCCTTATGTATGAGTAGCCCAGAAGAGGAAAGGAACCTCCAAGACCTGTGTCTGTTTTCTGGCAGGTCTTTTATAGGAGCAGACCTTCTACAAACTGTTGGGAACTCACTTTGCTCCCCTCATATGAGGAGAACTTCCTCTCTTTATGGACTGTCTCCTCCACCTGTTCCACTGTCTTCCAAGGCCTGAACGGTTCTGCTCTTCAGAAGGTGAACTGTATGAGAACATATTGCTGCACTTCCCTAAAGTATACCAGAAAATAAGGCACCATGTACAACCCAGAGAGAGCAGAGGTATTCCAGAGAGAACTTACTGATCTCTCAGTAGAGCTGGGCCCCATATTACGCATGGTCACAGAGACAAATAGAGTGCCCAGACTTCAAGCATAATGTCTGTAAACTCCTTGCCATGTAAAACCATGCACAGGCACAATGAAATACCCGAGTAATGAAAATGCCATGAACATCAAAAGTGGCTATTCCACTTTCCTAGCAAATTCTCTTCATCCATACCATGCATTTGCTATGTAAATACCTGATGACTGGAGATTCCATGTAGTCAAATTACCTTCTCTAAAAACATCCCTAGTAGGAAAGTGCCTCATTTATTTACCTAGAGAATTTTCTTTTGAACGTTATCAAGTTCAGTACTATTAAGCCAAAGCATTTTAAAGGAAAACGTGCATAAGGATATAAAACCAGAACAATGATGATCTGCCACACAAAAGATAAGTCTTTGAGTGATTTTCAAACTCAAAGAAAAGAAACTTTCCCCTTTAAAGTATAGCAATGTAATTTGCATATAAGTCTATCCTATTTAGGTTTGCATGAAGTAAGTTCTGTTGCAGTACACCTCTGACTCCTTGAGGTTCTGGACTTACTTCTGTATTTCCCCCAGCTGTAGGAAGACAGGTTCTGCAGGTTCTAAAATTACAGGCTTCAAAAGGCTGAAGCACTTTCATGGACACAGTAATCATTTTCAAATGATTCACTCAGTGATAACCGTTTTGCAAGATATCTATGCATGTTTGTCTTAATTCATGGTTTAGTCTTAGACTATCAGATTTCAGAAGGTTCTGGATACAACAGACCAAAATATGAAATCAATGCCAGATATTAAAAAAAAATTAAAAGTTAAACTGACTGATTAAGCACAACAATAATAATCACTCTCTATTGTGTAGTGACGGGCCAGAACACGATACCCTAGGCAATATCTTCCTGTTCATTTTTAGAAGAACCAGCCATCCTTTTTGAATACTTAATTCAACACATTCACTGCAAAGTTTGTGGAATATGTACATGTCCTGCATCTCCAATGTCCCTGCAGAGCCTTTTGATTCCTCCTTAGCCATTTTTTATGGTTGAATCCCTAGTGCCAGACACTTCAACTAATTAGAGCATTACTTCCTAGCATGGTTATTTCTGGAAATTAGAACAATTCACTGCCTCTGAAATATCAAGCTCCTCTCTCAGATGTTATGCCTTGTACTAAAACAAAGATATATTTATGGCAGACATCATTGAAATATAGCACAAGGAAAAAAAAGAAAAAGAAAAGAACAATCTAAACAATTGAAAAATAAAATCCATTTTGGAAATTAAAAACCACACAGTATAAGTGTTTTTTTCTTATTTCTGCTTTGGTAAAACAGTGCCATGCATAACACAGATTAGGCTCTGTGCTGTTGACAGCATTTAAGAAACCACAAATCCCAGAAAACCAAGGAACTCTTAAGTCCTTAAGTCTTGAAATTCTAGGAAACCCACCAGATTGACTGCCTTAGTGCGAGAGAAAGAGAATGTGACTATAAATGCCATCATTTGAGGCTTTACCTCAAAATGAAAAGTTTCGAGGTAACTGAATCCCTTTGTTTCTTTATTCCACTCTACCTACACTTCTAAGAAATAAACAAAAAGGATCTATCTGTGCCCATGATTTTAAGAATAGTGGGTTATTTCAAGAGTGGTGAATTCTGAATGCTTAGAAGCATAAAGACCTTTACTATCAAGCAAGGACTTGTAACACAATATAGACAACGAATAAACCCAGTGAAGATCTGGACTGAGCAAGAACAGATCCACTTACGAAATAAAGACCCATGTTCATTAAAAGTGTCAATGGCAGTCTCTCAGCAGGCAATAATGAATTCCAAAGGGAGAGAACTGCAGCAGTCAGTCACAAGTCCAGTCTCACCTGCATGGTTTTGTCCCTGTGTAGCTTTAGGTTTTTGGTTTGGAAACCTACATTACAAAGAGTGCAATACTCCTGGCCCCACCCAAGGTGAAAAACTTAAAATTCTTGAGATCCACTCCTAGATTTCTAAAGAGAAGGCACAGTCAGAGCTACCAGTGCGCAAGTTTCAGGGTAGGCAGGATGCTGACAGTAGCTCCAAAGGTACTGCACGGTGCACAGGATGATCGGGCAAAGTTAATGTGCCTCAAAGAGGACATCATGAACATCCAAGATACTGCTTGAGGTCTTCCCAGTCCCCAGAGCACTTTGCAATCAGAAGTGAGACAAGACGGTTTAAAGACACATAGTCGTCTCTTCCACTGGGCTTTAAGCCCTTAAAGCACATTATAGAGTCAGTCCTTTTAATTTCACAATTCAGTGTTTAATTTATATCTCCCTCCAAACCAACAGTGAGGTCAGCAAGTCATTTTTGCAACTTTCTAAATAGATTTAAAGGAACCCAAACAAAAAAGGCTTAAAATGAGTCAGTGGGGTCAGACAAAATAACATTTTTAGTTGTTACATCTGAACAAAGAGATAAAATTAAATGTGTTCCACATACATGTTTTTTTGAAACTTCATTGCCCTATTATATTGAACTACAACTTGTTTTCTTTGATTTGGTTACTCGATAACCATCCCACTATTACCTAACTTAAATAGGGTATGAACGCATGAGTGCATCTTCATAATCAAGGTCCTTTCTACAGAATATCCTTCGCAGCCACGCAGTAGCTCAGGGCATAAGAAGACCCTTTATTTTCATTTCATAGAGTCAGAGCTCTATATTTGGAATTAACAGCTGTTAATTATTGCAGATAGCACTCTGAGAAGTTTTGAGTAGCTGTTAAACAATCATGAAATGACTTACTTTAATATGGAACAAAATTCAGTTACCCAGAAAATGACTGGTGAGGTGGCAGGGGCACTGCTCTTAACCTCAGCAGCCATCACTGAATGGTTACAGCACATTCTCCACCTTGGCCAACGGAGAACCCACCACCCAGGCTGTGGTCGGGAGCAGGATCAGAGCCTGAGACATGGCTCCTACTCACTCTTTTCTAAAGGCTGCCCATAATGTCAGGCTCTCTGTACTTCAGTCCCCCACTTCTCAAACAGGCACAATACAGTGACGAGATCTGGGGAGTTCAGTTACTGCAGAAAATGTGAGAACAGAAAGATCTCTGACACTGAGGACAACCTCTGATCTCAGAAATCCAGGGACCTGCTGTCCACAAGCACTGAATATCACATTAAGAGAAACCACTCTCTAAAAGAAAGCGAGAAGGCATTGTCCTTTACTGGCCCCTTTGATTTTATCACCTGTCACAGGACCAAGTGGTCCTTTCAAAATTTGTGAGTTGAAATATTATGGCCCCACAAGAGTAGACAAGAAAAATTACCCCTTT